>AFIY01000450.1:0-38960 GCA_000223825.2 Zymoseptoria passerinii SP63
ACTCCTTTAGCTCCTACTACTACTCCGGCTAGTCCGTAATAGTACTACCGAGCCGTAGGTTAGGGAAGGCCTTTCGATAGCGACGAAATAGATCGAGTTAGCGTACCGTATAGTGCTCTATATGCTCGATACGGCCTTTTATCTCGGTACGCCTTATTATAACGCGACTAATAACCGGAGCTCTAGTATTCTTATTAGTAGTATCGTCGACCGCGGTATCGTCGACCTCGAACGATACCTTTATCCTTATAGGATAGTAGTATCTACGCTTAATCTTCTTCGGCTTAGGCTTCTTACTATCGCCCTACGTCGTAACGAGTATAGTCGCGAAGTAACACTTATATATATATACTGCCGTACTATCTACCTTATGCCGCATTTCTTTCCGGATCTAGAGGTTGTCGATAAACGGCTCTACCTACGACTATCGCTCTAGCGTTATTATTACCGGCTCGTTAAGTACGAGTATCTACTCTCGTAACGCTCTTAAGTCCTTAACGCCTTAAGGGATTAACAACATGCTATAGCCGGTAGCAATGCTCTTAACAAGACGCCTCTTTATACGCCGGCGGCGGCGGACAGTCGGCCTATCCGTGCGCTCGTCTATACTAGATTCCACTATATCTACCTCGACTCTATTACGCGTTGCAGGCTCCTTACTATACGCAATAACATCCGGTAGTAGTAGCGTAGTAGGAATAAAGTTAGCGGCGTAGAGGTTGGCGGCGTTAAACGCCTATAGTAGTCTAATATCGGCTTCGTCTATAGCGGCGGCGACGGCGGCGACGGCGGCGGCGACGGTAAGGTATTTACGATAAGGTAGTAGTAGTAGTAGTAGTACAACAACGCGAGATTGCTAATGCTAGGGGTTAACTAATACCGGAGGGGGCTAACTTAATAGGTTGTTTTAGACACGACCGGATTAGTTTTAATAATGTTTTGCACGTGAACTTTATCCATAGACTCTAGCTTACTTCCTAATAGCCCAGCCCGCTAACTTTCCTATTAGCTCTTCCCCGTACTGTAGCTGTACATCTTTCCTATCTCTAAGCAGACTAAGATAATTAGTAATATCCCTCCTATTAAACTCTCTCGTATTAAACCTATTCCCTAAAAACGCAAACGGATTCTTATCCTAACTCTTAATCTTATAGTCCTTAAACCGCGGACTCTTTAACAGATGCAAGAAATGCAGTCTACTCCCAGGATATATAGTAGCTTGTCTATCGTTCTTACCTTGCTTAAACTAACTTCGACACGGACTCGTCTATACCGTACGCTAGAGGAAGAGATCCGCGTGTTAGCGGAATGCCCGCGAAGGAGCTATCTTAGGCGTAAAGGATTTGATGTTCTCTTCTTACGCTTTAGTAATAACGGAGAACATGTAGGTTGTCTATCGCTCGATTAAAGGTATAAATAAAAGTTAAAATATAAGGGTAGTTACAGGATGTAGCACTTTGTATTTAGGAATACCTATCTATCTAGTTTTTTTGGAAGCTATAGATTATGTTATGCTATAAGTATAAGCTATCGTTTGCTCTGTTCGTTGTTTAGCTGCATTAAACCGTATGTCTTAGTTGCAACAAACGACCTAGCTCCTTCTAGACTGTCCCTATATAGGCTAGTCCTTTTAACTCTCCTACTACAGCCTTATAGAGGGTTGTTAGTTCCTTAAGTGTCGTAGACTCGTTTATTCCTTCTCTTTCGAGCAATGCGCTTAGCTTATGCTAAGGCCTTTAACATGTCGTTTAAAGTTATCTCGTACTAGTAGCTTAGTAAAGATGTTAGTAGTATTGTCCTTGCTAACGACTCGAATCGTTTTAATCGTTCCGGCACTAACTTCGTTACGGATAAAGTAATACTTTAGGTCGATGTGCTTAGCTATACCGTAGTTACGGGGGTTGTAAGACAGCTTAAGGGCTACGTTGTTATCGATGTAGATTAGAACGTAATCGACATAAATGCTAGGAACGTTTAGCTTATTTAGAAAGTTTTGTAACTATACTGCTTCCTAAGCGTAGGCGGCTACGGAGATGTACTCCGCTTCTATTGTACTTTAAGCACATGTTTTCTAGCGTTTTAATGCCTAGGAGATCGCCGCTCCGGCGAACATTACGACCTATCTAGTAGTAGATCTTCGGGTATCTAAATTACCTCCCTAGTTAGTATCTACGAACATATGCAAGTTAGGATCGTTACTCTAATACTTATACTAGAGTCCGAGGTCAACTGTCTTCTTTAGGTATCCGTAGAGTCTCTTAGTTGCAGCGTCGTATGTCGTATTAGGATTGTAGTAGTGCCTAGAGAGTACTCCTACTAAAGCGCTAATGTTAGGTCTTGTCTCGATTATTGCGTAGTTCGCTAAGCCGATCTCAGATTAATATCGTTTGATTTTATTAATAGCTCTAGGCACTTCGACGTTCTTCCGGAGCGATAATTTACTATCTATCGGTGTCGAGAACTCGCGTATACTAGAGTATGCGAAGCGATTAATAATCTACTAGACGTAGTTAGACTAATATAGGTATACGTTACCGTTGTCGTCTTAGTAAACGTAAATACCGAGATAGTAGCTACATCGTCCGAGATCCTCTATCTTGAATTCGGCGGCGAGGTTTCGTTTTACTTCTTCAATCTTTACCTCGTTCGGTCCGAAGATAAGTAGGTCGTCTACATATACGGTTATATACATACCGTTAGTATAGATAAACACTAATTAGTCGTTTGTAGAGGCTTTCTATCCTTACGTTTTAAGAAAGGAGCGAAGTCGTTAATACTATAGTCGTAGTAATTATTTCAAGCCGTAGAGTGCTCGATTAAGTAGTAAGACGTTTCTAGCTCCTACTGAAAATCCTTCTAGGGCTTCGACGTATACTTCTTTGTCGATAGCTCCGTTAAGAAAGGCGGTCTTAATATCTATCTAGTAGTACTTCTATTTCTTACGTGCCTAAAGAGCGAATAGAAGTCTATACGATAGTGCCTTTACGACTAATACGTAGGTTTCGTCGAAGTCTAGTCCGTAGATCTATATAAAGCCTTTAACTACAAATCGACTTTTACGCTTCGCAATTGTTCTACTAGCAGCTATCTTTCTTCTAAATACCTATCGAGATTTAAGTACCTATCGATTATATAGTCGAGGGACGACTTTCTAGATGTCGTTTTTATTTAAGCTAGAGATCTCTTCCTACATCGATTGCTCCTACTAAGGTCTATCTTCTATTAATAGGGCCTACTTGCGGTTCTATAGTTCCGGTCCAAAAGCCTTATAAGCCTTAGTAAGGAAACACTCTACCTTAGAGACCTTACGTACGAGAAGATATTCGGCTTTCTTTAGAGATCGTTGTTTTCTTCGATTCTAGCGGTAAGGTACTTTTAGGAGATCTCCGTAGAGGTAAGTTAAGTTAGTAAACTCTCTATATCCGGTCTTAATGTAGAAGCCGGTTTCCGGAAGTTTATTTGCCCTCCGATCGATACCGTTTATAAGGGTAGCGATCGTATACTTATAGGAAGCGCTTTCGCCTAGTACGACCTATCGCGCCGAAGATCTTAACTTTGTCCGTTCCTATAGTCGTCTTAGCGGTTTCGGTGTTTTCGATTCGCTTAGGTAATAAGGGAGACTATCGAGATTATCGAGATTATTGTCGATTTTATCCTCGTCGTTACTATTATCCTCGTTTCTAGAGGAGTCGAAGTCGCTTTCGGCGCGCTCGGAGGGCTTTCCCTATCCCCGTTCCTTCTTCTTCTCCTACAAGCGAAGATCGTGTCGTAGTAATAAGTTTGAATTGTTATAGTACTAGTATTTACTAATACGGTAGGTTTCGGTATATCGATCGTCGCTCTTATAGTTATTATAGGGGATTTTTCCGTCGTAGTTAGGTAGCGACTTTCTAAGGTAAGCTCGGTTAGAAGTATCGTATATAAAGTAGCTAACGATGCCGTTTTCGTTAGCCTCTTTAGGTTCTCGCTAGTTTTCTAGAAGAATACCTATGTCTCCCTAGCGGTTTAATAGGTCCGAGAGGCGTCGTATAAAGACGATTTGAGTAGAGTCGTCGATCGTATAGAAGCAGTTCCTAATAGTAGGATCCTTAGTATAGGGCTAGCATATCCGGTCTATCGCTCGGTCGTACGGTCTATGTTTATATGTATTATATCTTTAAAAGCCGATCTTAGCTTTAGCGAGAGCGTCGAGAGCGTCGTTAAAAAGTTCGGAGATCTAAGCCCTTCGTTTCTCGTCGCTAAATCCTAGGTAATGCTTTTCTATATACTATAGGTTGTCGCGAATCTTTCGAAGAAGGTAGCTATCGTACGTAAGTATTTCGACGACCGGAATATTTAATTTCTCGTATAATACCTTGTAGGTAAGCTTTCTTAGTTCGGCCTTACCCGATAGTCCTAAGTCGTAATATACGATGTCGGTAATAATTATATAGTCGGCCGTCCGCTCCTAGCGAACAGATTTCGGTATAATGCCTTCCGCTCGAAGATATCTAATACCGGTGCTAATATCGTCTCGGCTTACCGTATCGCCGGTAGCTTCCTCTATTGCCTTACAGCGGTCTTTAAGACTTATACCTAGATCTTCGAGATGTAATTCAGCGAGATGCTATAGGAACTAATCGCGCTTCGAGATACGTTCTTCCCTCGCCTTAATTTCCTATCCGTTGCGATTAGGGTCGAGATAACGTTACTATCGCCTTCGAGCTGTTTTAACCGATCTACCTAGTAGTAAATCCTTTATCCTCTCGTATCGTTTCATAAAAGGGATGTTTAAATCCTTCGGATATTACTTAAAGTCGTCGAGTATAACTTAGTCTTCTTCTTTCGTAAACTAGATCCCCCCTAACCTAGGGCCTAACGAGGTAACTTCCTTCTTCTTATACGTTATTAACACATTCGTAGAGTAGACGAGGTTTAAGTCGTTGTCGTAGTTATATTAATAGCCGAATGCGTTCTTATTAGCAGCGTCGTAGCGAGCTCGTTTAGAGGGCGTAGAGGAGGCTTAGCTAAGGTCTAAGTCTCGGCGATCGGGACTTACGACTTCGTAGTCGTCGTTGTCTATGTCCTCGCTTAGGACTTGTATTTCCGCTCCGGCGTCGTTGTCTATGCCCTAAGTTAGGTCTTATAGCCCTAACTCGTCTTCTCGTTCGGTAGGTTAAGCACCGTCTCCTTCTTAGTAGTCCTCGTTATCTAAGTCCTCGTTAGAGAAGTATTCTTTATCGCTTTATACTCTATAGTAATCCGCAGTTTCTTATAGTCGCTATAAAAACGGCTCCCTAGGCTAAGGATTATCTAAGCCGTTCCCTTCGTCTACTCGCGCCTTACTAACGCGATAGACTTTATAACGGGCCGGATCGAAGATTCTTATAACGGACTCGCTTTCGAAGCTAACGAAGTATCCGGGCTATAATCTTAGATTAAGGAGGCTTTTCCGGCGACGTTCTAGCGGGATGTTAACGTATACTCGGCTTCCGAAAATGTGTTCCGAGCTAAGGTTAGGCTTAATACCTATAGTAAATTCCTAAGAAGTCTTCTTATTCTTTATTACGCGAGTCGGCGAGCGATTCTTAAGCTATATTACGTGTTCGAAAGCGTTTAGTGCGACGGTCTCCGGAAGCGAAACCTGTTTAAGACTCTATTAAGTTTATACGTCGAGGATGCTAAGGATTCGTTGTCTAATACTAGATAGGTTCGCCTCGAACATTATTAAGGACGCCTTTTCTCGGTCTATACGGAATCCCCGTTCTACGACACCGTTTATATAGTAATCGAAGGGCACGGAAGGCTCGATTATAATACCCTCTAATTCGAAGAACTTAGTAATTACTCCGAAGGCTAGTAGTTCGTTATCCAATCGATATCGAGTAATTTTAGTGCTAAGTTGTCTTTTAACCTTCTTATATAATCTAAAGAATACTTTCGGTAGTTCGTGCTTATAGGTATATCGGTCGGACTACGTAAATCGTCTAGTATCGTCTGTTAGAGCTAGAATATAGAAGGCTCCGTCCTAGCTTAGTACGGGATATAGTCCCTATACGTCGGTATATATTATGTCGCCGGCCTTTTTTATTCTCCTTATAGCTAGGTCCCTTAGAATCTTGTTTACCGCTTTCGTTAAGGCATATATAGGACATATAAAGTTAAGTTTGGCCTTGACTTAAGCGTTAGTAAGATCGATGCCGGTGCTTTGTTAGATTAGCTTTCGTAAGTTAGCGAAGCCGAGATAACCGAGCTTGCGGTGCTAAACGAGGACTAGATTAGAGAAGTCGATTTCTGCCGCGATAAGGTAGGGTAGAAGGACTCTATATAGCAGTGCTATAACTTCTATTTCCTTAGCCTTATAACTAGCGGGTTTCTTAACGATTTATGCGTAGTATAGTCCTACGTAAGCGGTAGCCTTGCCGACAAGGTTACTATTAGGATCGACAATAGTAATACCTACTACGTTCTACATTCCTTAGAAACTTCCCTTCTCTACGAGGTACGACAGCGAGATAATGTTAAAACGTATATCGGGAGCGTATACGACATTAGTTAGAGTTAGGGTTATAGGCTTGCTATCTTCGCTAATAAATTAAAGGCGGACTATACCTCCTCCTTAGATAGTTATTACGTTTTCGTTATTCGTAGTACCGATATTATAGCTTATTTTACGGAAGTCGATAAAGAAGGATTTGTCGTAAAAGATATATAGCGTTGCTCCTAAATCTATAATAGTAGAAGATATACCCTCTACTTCTTAATCTCGTAAAACGGCTATAACTCGTAGTTGTACTTAAACAGTTCTTATACCGTTAACTACTTCCTATTTATATCGATACACCCCGTCTTCTTTCCTAGTCCTCCCCTATGTCCTTACTCCTACTATTTCCTATTCTCTATTGTCGGCGTTAGCCGAACTAGATAATGTTGTCTAAGTTAAGAAATTAGTAAGTAAAGGAGCGAGAGGACTAGAGGAGGACGTACTAGTACTCTTCTAGAAGAGGGATAATAAGGTAGTAGTAGAGGTAATAAGAGGCGCCGAAGGAGATCGTCCGATGTTTTCGGGTTTAGTACGCTTAGCGCTTAGCGAGGAGTAAGAGCGGATTTAGTATTGTTACGCGAAGTAGTTGTCTTCGTTAAGTTTATTAACATAGTTATCTAATTCTCCCTGAAGTTGTTAAGAGGCTTAATCCTACTACTTGCGGATAACGCCTATTCCTTATAGCTAGTACGAGGCGATAGAGTAGTCGAGATTCTCGATCGGGGTATTAAGACGGTTCGTAAGCTCGTCGGAAACTTACTAGGATAGCGTCGAGATTTTAGCATTTCCGTAGAAGTGTTTAAAGCCTTCTAGCGCCTAATCGATGCCGTAGATACCTAAGGTAAGCTTGTCGTCCTTTGGCGCCTTGCTAGCTAAGAGAGCCTTTTCGAAGCCTTGTCGGTTAGCGGAGGCGACGATAACCTAGTCCTTCTTCTTTATATCGGTTACGGCTAGAGCGACTTTAGACTTAACTTCCTTCTCCGCTTCTTCTAGCTTATTAATAATTAGCACTTCCTTCTTTATAGAAGAGAGAATATCCTTTATACTTTTGCTATAGTTAGCGCTATTCTTGTTCTAGCTACATTTAGCTTTAGTATATACGACTCCTTCTTTACCGTAGTGCTTATAATCTCTCTTTAGGCGATCGGTCCTAGAGTTTAAACTCTTCTTATCCTTTAAGTTCCTCTTCTTATCCTTATCGTTGTTCTTGTCGTTTGTTTTGGTTTTAGCGGGTTTCCTACTCTTTTCGAGAGCGAGACGTGCCTCTTCTCCGAGTAGTTAAGCTTAAAGAGTATTAATGTCGCGTAGGATGTTAGGAATGTTAGTATATTGTTCCTAGGTGCGAATAAAGTCCCTATATTCGCCGGGAAGATACTCGAGGAGTTTAACGATTAGCTAAGTATCGTTAAGGTCTCCTCCGGTAGTAGTAATTCTCTACTAAATGTTCTTAAGTTTATTAATGTAGGAGGAGACTCCGGTTATAGATAAAAATTGTATAGATAAGAAGAGCGTGTAGCCTATCTATTATACCTACGAGTCGGACATTCTTACTATAGAGACGACGGTGTCGTAGAGGATTTTAGGTAAAGTAATATAAGCTATGCGATCGCGGATAGCCTTATCGAGGGACGACAAAATAGCTATACGAGTATTAACGATACGAGATTACTATTTCTCGTACTTCTTCTCCTTAATAGCGTAGGTTTAGTATTAAGTTCGGTATGTATTAATAGACTACTTAGCCGCTTCTTTAATTGCTTCTATATCGTTGCCGAGACGTAAAAGCTCGCGTTGTTAAGCTTTAAGGTTGGGTTCCGTTAGTTCCGTAGGCTCGACTAGTATAGGTTCGGTACTATCGGTAAGTACGAGTATACCGCGTACGGTAAGGAGTATAACGATATCGGTGTTCTATAGGACGGTAGATGTTGCGTCTTTATAGAGGGTAATGTCCAGTCCGTTAATAATAACGGTGTTTATAGAGGTAGCTATAACTACTTGTTGCGGCAGTAACCGATTGGTTGGAAGCGTTTTCCTAAATAAGACTAGTAATTAAAAGTTCGAAAGCAAGTAGCTCGAAGAACGTCCAGACTGTAAATCAGTTGAAATATAAGGGTGGTTACAGGATGTAGCACTTTGTATTTAGGAATACCTGTCTGTCTGGTTTTTTTGGAAGCTATGGATTATGTCATGCTATAAGTATAAGCTATCGTTTGCTCTGTTCGTTGTTCAGCTGCATCAAACCGCATGTCTTAGTTGCAACAAACGACCCAGCTCCTTCTAGACTGTCCCTGCATAGGCTGGTCCTTTCAACTATGAACCGTGAGCCAGGGGACCGTAGGGACCGCAGAAGGTGAAGCTGAGAAAAAAAGGTGATCAGTGACCACTCACGCGATCTGGCGCCGAAATAGGGACGTGGGAACAACACTAGTCTCACGGTCGGGACTTACTGGTTGGGAAACGTCGGGATGCCAATGGAGAGGTACGATGTCACACCATCTTTGGCATTCCACAAGTCGCGAATGTCTTTGCCATGAGCACGGAACGGGAAGCGAGGCAGCCATGAAGTATCAAAGCCGGTAGCACAGATGACAACATCGCATTCGTGCTCGTTGCCGTCCTGGTCGATGAAGCCGTCGGGAGTGAACTTGCCAATAGCTTCCGTGAAGATGGTGGCGTTGGGAGCGACCAGGGCTTCGAGATAACCCGGAGCAGGCGTGGGACGACGGCAGCCCGGGTTGAAATTCTTTGGAATAATCTTGTCGCAGAGCCGAGGGTCGTTGTTGAGTTTGCGCTCCATTTGCTTGTAGGAGAACTCCCGCGCTTCGGCAGCTTCTTGGCTTCCCTTGATGATGAATTTGAAGCGTTGATTGAGCTCGTTTTCGACTTGTTTACGATACTCGAGGTACTTCTCGGGATTGTCTTTGAGGTACTGTTTTTGTTCTTCGCTGTATTCGAAGTTGGCGCCGTCCTTTCCAGCCCAGGTTTGGGCGAAGCCAGCTGTGATCCAGATGGGCGATCGGATCCAGTGCTGTTTGAACTGTTAGCAAGTTCGTCATTCATCGGGAAACTGTGGCGATACACACGTAAAGCTGCTTCACGAGGGGCTGTATTTTGGCCACGATTTGCACTCCTGAGCTGCCAGCTCCTACAACTGCGACCTTCTTGTCCTTGAGATCGTAACCTTCCTCGTACGCGGCAGAGTGCATCAGCTTGCCTTTGAAGTCGTGAAGACCAGGGATGTCCGGCCATTTGAAGTTGTTCAGTACGCCTCCAGCGTTGATAAAATACTCTGCTTCGTCCACAAATTCCTCACCGGTCTCCATGTTCTTGACCTTGACTTCCCATTTGCCTTTGGCCTCACTCCACTCGACATGCTGAATGGTATGGCGTAGCTTGACGTACTTTGTCGTAAAATCGCCCTCGTCGTACAGCGCTTTGATATATTGCCAAATTTCCGGGGAGTAGCTGTAGAAATATGTCCAAAGCTTGATGGCCCAACTGAACTGCAAGGAAGCGGTCAGCCTGCTACCGGGCGTTTGGACCTAGCGAGATGCATACCTGGTAATTGACGCTGGGAATATCGCAAGCACATCCAGGGTAGCGATTCTCCTTCCATGTGCCCCCTACATCATCGTTCTTCTCGTACGCCACGATTTCCAAATTGCTCATTTCTTCTTCAGCTTTCTTGAGGAAGTTCAACGTTGACGCGCCTGCTCCCATGAGGATGAGTTTCACTTGACGCTTCGTACCGTAGGGTTGCTCTCGAATCTTGTAGCCATGCTCGTCTTGGTCTGGAATGAGGAGGCCATCCCGCTCGGCGGTGGGGTGATTCCGCTCAATGTCGTCAACTTGGTTGTTGCCATAGATGCTCCTCGGCGCATCATGCTTGATCCCCATCTCGAGTGGCTTTAGGAAGAACAGAGATCTCGAAAGCGAATGTCAGAAATCTTCTGAAATGCTCAGATGTTTGACAGGATAACTCGGGATACCATCAAAGGCATGATTGAGCTTGGTGATCGCGGGGGAAGGTTGATGACCTCGGAGCCAGGTAAGCTTATATCCGGGTAGCCGTTCCGCTGGGATTTGTGGGGGATTGGGCATGCGTTATGGCAGCATGTTTCTCGCTCTCGAGTCTCGGCGCGTGATTCTGGCCGGTGCGCCAGTCTGATAGAAGCACATCCGTGTCTTCGAGGCGGTCCCATGTTGCTGTAAGTTAACCTGACGGTAGAGCGGAGTGTTCCGAATGGCAGTCTCTGCAGACTGTTGTTCTTTTGCTGCAGTCCAAGATCCGAACTGTGCTGATCAGATGGTCGGATAATGTCGGCTAGTTCATGACAACCCTACGGTAGTCGATGATCGATGGTACCTTGTCGGAACGGCGATGCTCATTATCTATCAGATTCAGGGAGCTGTGCACTTGCCAGTTCAAGTACGGCCCCCCCCCCTCCAGGATTTGAACTAGCCGCTGCTGACCACGGACTTGGTCCCGGTCAGCCTTAGCCTCAAACGACCTGCGCCATCGACGACACTCACACTGTTGGTGCTGCGCCATACCTTATTTTGCGCCCGTCCGATTTATTGCATGTACAGAACGAGTTGCGCATCTCGCTTGAGACCGTGATATTACTGAACCGAACACATTCCGCGCGCGACTCCACCGATCGACGACCTCCACCCTCCACCCATCTCGGCGAGCTATAGGATTCAACAGCGAGAACGATTTATCATGCGCAGCGGCCTCACAACAGCATAAACTACCCTCACGCCTATTTCTACCCTACCCGGAGCGAGACGAAATAGTGCTCGACGCGAGGCTTCATGTGGACTGCGCGACAGCTCCCGCTACAGCCTGCAGGCAGGTCGGCGCCCTTGGACGAGCTCGTCTAGTACACGAACTCGTGACTGGCCTTGGACCACCCGATCCACCTCCGTGCTTGTTTGGACTCCGGGAGGCAGCATCTGAACATCCCGTGCAGCATGTCGTACTATCAAGACAATCGTTATACACAGCCTCCGGCGCAGCAACCGCCGCCTGTCGCAGGCTACTACGACCAGTACAATCAGAGCCAACAGCATGGACAGAATGGTGGATACACGGGCCAGCAGTACGTTCAGCAACCGCAGTCAGCGCAGGTGCCACTACCGCAACGGCAGCATTATGGATATCCAGGCCAAACAACGTACAGCAATCCATATCCTGCTGGCTCGGAGCCAATACTGCGGCCTCACAGCGGGTATGTCTATCAGGACGAGTATCAGTCGCCGAGCAGCACAACCTATGGCGGTCCGAGCAGCCCAACCTATGGCGGTCGAGGCTACGAGACATCTCCGCAGCAGCCAGCATATGACCCGCAAAATTACACCCAGTCTCCACCACCTCCACCTCCACCTCAGCAGAGCAGTTACAATCCGGCGGCGTATGCCTACAACCAAAGAACATACCAATCACAATACAATCCTGCAGCCTATACTGAGCCATCAGCGCACGGCGCCTCTGGTGGGCCAATTGCTCCATACGCTTATTCGCCAGGGAATTATTCAAGTTCAAGCTTTTCTCCACAACAACAGCAGCAGCAGCAATTCGCTTCGCACCAACAGTACAGTCCTCAGCCTCCAGCACATCAATACGAGCCTGCGATATCACAGACCAGTCCATATGATTCTTCGACAATACAAAGCCCGCCGCCGCCTCCTCACGCGGCTTATGACCGACAAGCGTCTGCCGGTGCTCCGCAAAGAGCGCCTGTACCGTACCCGACGGAGACGTACCAATCGCCCACTGCATCGGCGCATACCCAACAGTATCCCGTCGGCGCGGCGATTGCTATGTCTGGCATGCTTGACAACGATTGGAGGCCTTCGCCGCCTGCCAACTCAGGTTTCGATGTCAGACAGTCTCCTTCGCCTCGTTTCCCGGCCTCCTCGCAGCCATCACCGACGATTGCATCGCCCGGTCCTACGCCACCAGTCCACGCGCCCAACAGGACTAACACGCTGAATAGACATCCGCAAGAACGACCTCTACCACCCCAGCCTAGTCAGAGCTCCGAATATTTTGGTGATCCCAGGCCCAGCTCTCGTTACAGCCCTCCTCCCGGCGTGACTCAGGATGACCTCTATGGTGAAGTTCTGGGCATGGCGATGAACGCTGGTGGCGGTTCTCATCGTGCCCGTAGCCCTTCGATATCTATCACGCAAGCGCCACAAAGATCGCCCACACACATGTCGTCCCATGGCTCGTACCGAGAACGGCGCTCGTCGAGGTCGAGGAACGGCACAGTGGATGGTCATCTCTCGCCAGTGCCGCATCATGAATCGTACAGCAGCGACAGCGACGCCGAAGCTGCACAGGGATTGGCCATGCTTCGGATGGCAGAGGAGGATGACGCCCGCCGGCAAAGTGGCGGCGGACAGACCAGGTTCGCTGGCATGGGCTCTCAGCGAAACAGCCGTCAACATGAGGAGCCTGAAGAAAGCGATAGTGATGATTATGCCAATGTCGACATGAGCTCGTTCGGAGGAGGATACGACGTGCAGATGACCTACGGTGGTGATCCGAACCAGCTCGCGGCAGGTGGTGAGATGAACAGCGACTCCTACAGCGGACCAGTCTCGAGTCAGCACAGCTCTATGCGCAGGTCGCACGCTTCTCAGTCAAGTCGTGACGATGTGGATTACCGTTCGGACCATGCGCGATTCGCACAACCGTACAATCCAGCTGCGCGGGTCGAAGTTGGTGGTACAGGCGGTCTGTCAGAGCCAGCGGCCGCCTTCAATCGACGGCAAAGTTATGACGAAGGGGACGAGTATTCTCTCATGGAGCCGCAGCTTCCGGATCGCTTCCCAGACGAGCCTCCTGACATTATGTTCCAGCATGCCACTTCATCTTACCCATCGCGGCCCCTTCCCGCAGTGCCGTATCCGGAGGAATCGCCGTTCCCAGTACAGACCGACTTCAAGGCTCTCCCATCTATACCCGGTCAATCGCCTTACCCGCTTGCCCCAGACGCATACGTTGTTGACTCACAAGGTCGGTTGGTGCCACGATCATCGTCACTAGTCAGCCACAGCAATACTCCACAGATTGCGCAACCTCTGCGCTCCAAGACCGATGCAGAGGAGAGGCGGCTTCGTCTGCAACAGAGCCGAGCTTCCGCTTATCCCACTGGGGACACCCCCATCGCGCCTCCTAATAGTATGGTGCTTGACCTGCCTGCCATTGGCAAACGTTTCACGCCTTCGAAACTCGGCGCAACAGACTTTAAGAAATGCGAGGAGCCATGGTCATTGAAGGCTCTACTGCATTGGCTGCTTCAGGTCACCTGTCCAGAGCAGAACACCGAACTCAAAGAGGCCGACATCCTTGAAGCATTGCTTGCACTTTTCACCAACAAGGTTCCGACGATGAACATTGCTGATGCAGAAGGGCTCAGCAATCGTGTGGTTCAGAACATGTATTCAGCCAGCACCTTGGTCCCCACTGAGGAATGGGTCAAAATTGTCCCAGGGCCGTTCTCTGGTGTCATGTTCCAGCTTACTCGCTCGGGATGCTACTCGCCTACAGTGCACGACCACCTCATACCAAACATGCGATGCTACTCACATCTTTGCCAACGTACACTGAAGAAAGTCAACCTTCGAGCTCAGCCTGCGCGGTCCACTGAAAGCTGGGTGGAGTACTACCACATCAGCAAAGAAGACGTCGAGAAGCGAGACAAGAAGGAGATTGAGAAGCAGCATGTCTTGCACGAAGTTGTGTCTACCGAGGAGCGCTACATGTCCGATTTGGACGTGGTCTTGACCTTGTACAGGGATCAGCTTGACAAGGCTCAGCCATCGGTCATTACACCCAATCGAAAGGACAAGTTCATCCTTGACGTGTTCGGACGCATTGTGACGATCAAACAGGCAAACGAGGAGCATCTTCTGCCGCAGCTCAAGTACAGGCAGCAGGAGCAGGGTCCATGGGTGGTTGGATACAGTGACATCTTCCGTCAATGGATACGAAAGGCAAAGACGGCATATGTCGACTACGCCAACTTCTTCCCCAAGGCAGATCACCTGGTACGATCAGAGATGGACAGAAACATTGAATTTCGGAAATTTGTCGAAAGCGTCAGGAGCGACAAGAGGTCTAACCGGCTTTCGCTCGACAGCTTCCTGAAGACACCGATTTCAAGACTGCAGAGGTATACCTTGCTACTGTCCACGATCCTTAAGACCATGAAGGATGACAGCCAAGAAAAGACGAATCTTGACATTGCACTGCAAGAAATCAAGGCCGTGGCGATGGAGTGCGACGCGCGCGTGGCCGACTCGCAGAGGAAAATTGATCTTTCAGATCTCGGCGCAAAATTGGTGCTCAGACCGGGCATGAAGAATGAGGTGGAGCTCAATCTGGATCACTTCGGTCGCGAGCTCATTCACCGTGGCGACGTGCAGAGGATGGGCAGTAATCGGTTTACTTGGCTCGATTGCCATGCTCTGCTCTTCGACCACTACCTGATCCTGGCCAAGACGATCGCGGCGAGGGTGGGTGAGGGTGGAAAGCTCGACCGGTACGATGTCTCCAGGTTGCCGATTCCTATGGATCTCCTCATCCTCGAAAGCGCGAGTGATCCTGCAATTCAGAAGTCGAGCTATGTCAAAGGCATCACGACGGTCCGAGAGGCGACTGCAGGTAGGACCTCGACGCCTAGCGAATCGACGCTGGTCAGAGTTGCAACAGCTACTTCGTCGCCGGCTCCGAGCAGTCTACAACATTCCAACACAGGCTCTTCCAGCAATACATTGCAGCCAGTAACCTCACTGGGCGATGGCAAAGAAGATCGAATCATGTACCCATTCAAGGTCAAACATCTCGGCCGAGAAACATACACGCTGTTCGCACCGACAGAGAACGCCAGACGAGAGTGGTGCAACAAGATCATCATTGCAAAGACCAAGCACGCTGCGGCTCTTCATGCGCAGAATGCAGAGCCCTTCCGGCTGCGGGTAATGGCCGACTCGGCATTTGTGTACGATGCTTTTGCTGGCAGCGGTAAGGGTGTTACCATTAAAGGCACACCGGTGGACCGAGCAATCAAAGAGGTCGAGCATCGGTTTAAGGATACCGGGCGACCTGGTCCGATCTGCAGAGCGAGAGTCAATTGCGCGGCAAGTTTTTCGACACCCTATCCCGGCAAGCAGATGGTTGCTGTCGGTACAGATTACGGCGTCTACGTTAGCGAGCTGGACAATCCTCGCGGCTGGACAAAGGTGAGTTGCATTTCCAATCGCATTAGAAGGTCAATTTAACATGAATGCAGGCCATCGGTATGCTGCGAGTCACACAAGTGGCCGTCCTCGAAGAGTTCAACCTCTTCCTATTGATCTCCGACAAGACCCTAGTCGCATATCATCTCGACGCCATCTGTTCCAACGAACGAAGTGGTGCCGTGAGCGACTCCGCCCGCAAAGCGCCTCAGAAACTCTCCGGCAGCAAAGATGTCGGCTTCTTCGTCACCGGCAAGCAGAAAGACCGCACCCTCGTTTTCTACAAGAAGCGTGACAACCTGAACTCCGTGTTCAAAGTCCTCGAACCCGTCTACCAGAAATCCTCGGAGAAGAAACGCGGCATGTTCAAGCGCGGCACCACCGAGTTCTTCCGCGAATACGACGAGTTCTACATCCCCACCGAGTGTACCGCCATGCATCTCTTCCACTCCTCACTCGCCGTCAGCACCGCTCGTGGCTTCGAAGTGCTAACTCTCGACAAGAAACAGCCCTGGAGCGTGCCAGAGCTCAAAGCCGAGCACGTGCAAAACATCGCGCAGCACATCAAGGACCAACGCGCGCTGAGCATGCTGCGACTGAGTGACCAGGAGTTCCTGCTCTGCTACCAGAACTTCGCAGTGTATGTGAACAAACATGGCGACGTGAGCCGCTCCGTCATCATGCAATTCGTGGGCAACGCGCACAGTGCTGCACTGTACGGGCCTTACCTCGTGCTCTTCGACAACGACTTTGTGGAGATCCGCAACGCGCAAAACGGACGGCTCAAGCAGATTATCGCGGGTAGGGAGGTCAAGTGTCTGGACGACGGCACGAATTGGAGCGCAAATGCGGAACCTGCTTCGACGCATGTGGCGAACGGCGATCCGAAGACGCCGGCGAGCGTTACGTCAAGTCGCACGTTGAAGCTGGTCATGCAGCATCCTGAGTTGGAGAAGACGCAGATTGTGGTTGAGTTGGTGTTGAATGAGAATATGAAGGATTGATGAAGTGGTTGAGGTGAAGCCCGGCAGAAGAGACGGACAAGTGCGAAAAACTCTTGACGATTGGGCGGATGGAACGGGGTGTGGTCATATTGCTTCTGCTCTTTTGCGAGATACCATGGCGCTGGGTCGTCGAAAGCGCGAGTCGGGCATTTGAACTGTGAATGAGGGACGAAAGCAACGCGCGGAGCTGGCTCATGAAGGCTGGCTCTTCGTTGGGCTATTTAGGATATGATGCAATGAAGAGCTGTACACTTTTGGTCTCGCCCGTTCTCGCAGAGCAAAATCAGCGGTTTGGGCAGATAAGGTAGTCGTGCAGGTGAGATGATAGGACATGCTAAACACCTAGCCGTTCGTATAGGGAAGTCAGCACGACATGCTCGGTAGCGGTATAGCCAAGGTATGTAGACATGCTTTTTGGCCGTACATGTACGTTGAAACTATATGCTATTTGACGGTATAGGTAAGAGTAGGCCGTCCTACATGAGTCGCTGTGCCGCTAATCTTATCCCTTAGGAGTTGTAACGATGTCGTTGTTGCTGTCGTGTCGACCTGGAGGAATATATACGTCCGTCCGCCCGAGCCGATGACAACGAAAAACAGCTCCCGCTCGGTGACATCGCTTCACAACGCTGCGACGTCTTTTTGTGATCAAAACTGGCAGATCGTAACGTTATGACACAATGAGGGTGCTCGCGGTAGCCGGAATTTCCCGCACAACGCCCACCTTGCAATCGCTCGAGCAGAAGTACCTCTGCCCAAGCCATTCGCGTTGATCAAAGCGACCGATGTTTATTGTTATTGTTGTTGTCATTGTCATATCTCTGCTGTTTCGCCCCGACATTGCTCCATTCCCAATCACCATGGACCGTTTCTCGTGCGTCGCAAGCCGTGTCTTCCATCTGCCAGAGCTATTCGAAACCATCCTGCTACACCAAAGACCTCCTCCTCAGCCAACGAGCCAACCAAGACTTCCACAACGCAACCCTAGGCAGCGTCCGACTCGGAGGCAAAATCTTCCTCGAATCCGATTGGGTCCTGGAAACTAGCGGCTTGAACAATAACCGCCCAGGTCGCAAGCCGCTGAACAACTCTTCCTCGAACAATTGACCATGGAGGCGCCAGGGATCCAGGGCAAGAAGTGGCATCACAGCTATATGGTAGTGACCGGGACTGGCATTTCGAGGGCAATGTCAAGTGTAGTAGCCTTGAGGAGTAAGCTGTTGTAAAGGTGGTTTGCTGAATCCCCGTGAATGGCCAGAATCGAGAAAAGCTGCTTATGTAGCCGCTGCGCAGGTCGATGGCAGGATTGCTCCCTGGCCTGGACTTTGCAAACTCGAGAACGCTGCACGATTCGACTGTGAGGGCGTATCCGGACGACTGGGACTACGCGCATGCGGTAAGAGTGCTTTGCAAATTCCAGGACCGAGGCTAATGAGAGGTTCAAAAACTTTGTGCCGGACGCTGGTTTGTAGAGCAGTGTCGAAGACGGCTGACCAGGAGTCTGGGAAAAGGTTGATTGCCTGGATCTAGTTGAGGTCCTTGCGGCCTGGGAGGATGCTCGGAGAGGGGTTCGGCCGAATGTCGCCGATGCTGCTTCGAAGTGATCGCGCGGAAAACCCTTGTACTGTTGACCGCGGATGATAGTCTCAGCTTCTCTTTCATCTCATGCCTAGTTCTTCCTGGACTCTTCCTGCACCCTGCTGTGGCAGTGCTGTGGCTCTCATCGTGCCCGTCTATTTCTTCCTGAGATCTTCTAGGCCATCGTTTCGCGTAAAAGCTTCGTACTCCTCGCCCTCTTGCATTGCCTTCTTCTTGTCCAGACCCTCATACGTGCCTTTTCCAGCGTACAACATCGGCGTCTGTCCTTCGCCCTCGAGCTCTTGACTGGTCGCAATGGGTTTGTTGCCTCGGAAGCGTTTTCGCATATCGACGAGACCTCGTTTACATTGGCCGTAGCCGTGCTTTAGCTGTTGGCATTGAGTTGGGAGTGTATCGACGAGCGGTTCCTTGAGGCAGTCGATTGGCTTGTTTCGATGGACCATGACACAATCGCTGTTGGCGAGACATGCTGCGAGCGCGGCTCCTGTTGGGCGTTAGCAGACGTCGAGACTGGTCAGTGTTGGTCATTGCATACGGATATCAGCGCAAGACGTCGGCATGATGAATGAGTTTGGTTGGAGAGCTGCGAAGTCGACGTCGTTGTCGCCCAGGGAAATCGTAATGACCGCTGCATAGATCTCGACGAGGCTCTGCGGAGGTTCGTCGGGCCGTCGCCCGCCCGCTCTTCACATGATAATGACGAAACTTGAAAGTAGAGACGGGACGACGGTTCCCACCCACCTCCAAGCGATCATCTGGCCCACTGCGACGTCCGATGACCAGACTTCACACCTATATACACCCTACCATGCTCCTTTGCTAGCACACCGCCGCCACCATGCCGCCCGTACCCTTCATCGGCAGGCTTCACGTGAGCGAGTATCTGGCCCTGGGAGGTTCTTTCATCCTGCTCTTCCTCGAGGTCGTCATTCGCACCATCACCCTCCTGCTGCCCACTCCAATCATCCGACTGGGCTATCGCGTCAGTCGCGATGCCTTCAATCGGCTTTCCTCGCCAATCTCTCGCCGAGCACGGAACAAGAAGAAGGGCGTGTCGAGTCCCATAGCCCAAGCCGACGATTTTGTTGAGCTCTGCGAGCTGTATGGATACTACGCGGAGGAGCATGTCGTACAGACAGAAGATGGGTATCTGCTTGGAGTACACCGTCTGGGCTGGAGAAAAGGCGAAGAGGACCAGAAGGTCAACGCGGGTCCGGGGTCCATCCAGAAGAAGGTGGTATATCTGCACCACGGCTTGATGATGAACAGCGAAGTCTGGGTGTGTATTACAGAGCAAGAAAGGTGCCTGCCATTCTTACTTGTCGACCAAGGATATGATGTCTGGCTCGGCAACAACCGCGGAAACAAATATAGCAAGAAGTCCTTGAACTATGGTCCCACGGACATACCCTTCTGGAACTTCAGCATGGATCAATTTGCCTTTCACGACATTCCCGACTCCATCAACTATATACTCAGCACTACGGAGCAGCCCAGTCTGTCGTACATCGGTTTCAGTCAAGGCACTGCGCAGGCGTTCGCAACTCTTTCTATACATCCCATGCTCAATCACAAGGTCGATCTCTTTGTGGCTCTCGCTCCAGCGATGGCGCCTCCTGGCCTGGCTTCTGGCATTGTGAGCTCTATGGTCAAGTCAAACCCCGAAGTTCTATTCCTCGCTTTCGGACGGCGCGCCATTCTTGGTAGCACCACTATGTGGCAGGCACTGCTGTATCCTGGCATTTTCAGCTGGGTGATCGACTTGGCCTTGGGATTCTTGTTCGGCTGGAAGATGAAGAACATATCACCTCATCAAAAGTTGGCCGCATATCCACATCTATACTCGTTCACGAGCACGAAGAGCGTAGTCCACTGGTTCCAGATCATTCGCAACGGCAAGTTCCAGATGTACGACGACGAGGTGACTAGTCCGACGAGCTTCAGCACTGGAAGCAAGTACTACAAAGTGGCCAAGTTTCCCACGAGGAACATCAAGACACCCATCGTACTGGTGTACGGAGGCAGCGATAGTCTCGTCGATATCAACCTCATGCTGAAAGAGCTTCCCAAGCACACCATCGCAAAATGTGTTCCAAAGTACGAGCATCTGGATCTTCTCTGGGCGAGTGATGTCGATACACTCGTCTTTCCGCATGTTCTCGAAGCACTGGATAGCTACGCTCAGCCTTCCGCTACCAAACGGAACGCACTCGAGTGGCACAAAACTGTTGCTCTCCCTCAACGCAACATCTTCGACTCAGCACTGAGCAATGGCTCCCAGCCTCCTGGTTATTCTGAAGACGAGCAATCCCGTCGGATGCCCCAGACTCCTGCTATGGAATACGACATACCCGTCGAAGAGCAGATGGATGAAAGCGACGAGGAAGACCAGATGGACAACGGACAAGGCGGTCTGATGCTCGCACCTTCTTCTTTCGCGCACTCCTCTTCAGACACTTCACCACCGAAGAATGGTCTCAGTTCGATGCCAAGTCCCAACGTACGTTCTGCTCACTCTACCACCAATTCAGTTTCGACTTCAGGTACTGCCATTCGCTCATCACCGCACAGGCTGCCCCTGATATCTGAAGTCACGACCCCTCGACAAGTACACGCGGCGCATGCCCACGACGGCGCCATGGTATTCGAGGGACCAGAATCTCCTCGGAAC
The DNA here is from genome assembly GCA_000223825.2 of Zymoseptoria passerinii SP63. NCBI lineage: Eukaryota > Fungi > Ascomycota > Dothideomycetes > Mycosphaerellales > Mycosphaerellaceae > Zymoseptoria > Zymoseptoria passerinii. The sequence goes on from AFIY01000450.1 coordinate 21,053, forward strand.
AGTATTTTTACGGACCAGACTGTCGTAAGGAACAGGCCGGAAGGCTGGTGGAGCTCGACGAACACGTCTTCCATGGCGAGCCTTGTGGATGAGTGAAATGCCTCCAATTCATGAAAGAAGAGGAAGAAGAGGAGATGATACCCTAAACGATCTGTACGTAATATAATATATCTTCAATGCACTGAATTACGATGTGCGTAGGTTCAGTGCTTCAACCCGATCTTCGACCACATCCACCAGCTCCAAGTAGGCTGCTGTCGACGTACACCTGTCCATCAGCTCACATTGTTCGCCTATGTCTGCCGTCCAGCCTGACCTAGGGTTAGGGTTTGGGCATGAACGACCCCGAGCGACCACGATGACGGATAACGACCAGAAAATCACGTCCCTTTGATAGACCTCGCGGTGGATGGAGGTCTAGAACCAACGTGAAGGCGATGGGACTTCATGGTGACATCCTTTCGTACTCCGCATGCGTAGCCCATGATGCTGCTTTGCCCAAGCAAAACCACCTTTGACTACACCGACCTGGAAGAGGAATGAAGCACACACAACCAACTGTCAGTTCCCTCTGCCCGAACCGCAACAGACAGCTTGGACCAAGGTGGCTCCGATTCTACGGTCAGAGGCGAAGAACGAGACTATTGTTGCTGTTCTGATCCCCTCGCAGACGCACATATCCTCGACCTATACGTCCGGTCCCTTGCACAGACTGCACAACCCGAGCCACCGTAGTCCTACTTATGCGGTGCGTTTCAAGCAGGATCAAGGAGGGACATTGCCTCCGCTCCACATGCTCCAAGTTGTCCCAGACGCGGCGAAGATACAACAAAACAGCTTATCTGTCTCGCGAACCCAGAGTGCCTTCGAGCAAGATCATGTGTCGATGCGACAACGAAATGTCTCCCACATGTCGAGTCGCCAAATCTGGTGATACGACGATCCATCCATGGCGTACAGTCTTCCTGCAACACAATTCACGACTCGCGCCAGAGATTGTCGAACTTATTCGCCACATGGCCGCGAGAAGCGATACGAAACAATATGAGAATCACTGACAACGCAAAGTCTGAGCGTCTTGGAATGAGGTCGACCATATCAAAAACCAAGTCACTCCAAATGAACTGGCATGCCACAAGAGTCCCCTTTGAGGCCCAACACTCCTTGCCTTGCTCACGGCCTGCTATACCAGGTCCCATGCCCTGACGGATCGATCTTGAACAGACAGGCAGAATCCTGCACCGTTCAAGGCTCAGGCTACCTGGCCCAGTCAGTCCACGGGAAGAAGACGTAAGACATTTACCAACAAGGAGGAATCGGATGGCGCAACAATGTCGAAACGAACTCACTCGCCTGGATGATACATGTTCGATCTTTGGAGAGGGCCTGGCTGGTAAATGGGCGAGCGAGGGTCGGCTGGTGGGTGTGGAGGATGGTGATTCCATCGATGAAGGCTTGTTTGTGGTTTGCAATGGACTATTTGGGCTTCGATGTCGGAAACTTTGACGAGCGAGAAACAAAAAAAGACAGGAGGTGTTCGACATTGGCCGCACGACCGGTCGGCCTCAGGCTGTCAACTCAACTTCCTCTCTCGAATGATTCCTGTTTGCTCCACCAAAACTGGGCGAGCGAAACACGTCCCAACAAAACGCCGCACCGCCAGCCTCGACGAAACTCCCGCCTCACAAATCACATGTCTCATATCTTCATCAGGTTCGAATGCTCCTCCTCCAATACGGAGACCGCTTCATCACACATCTCCTCACGCCCGCCCTCATCACACCCCATGACCCTCAACCGATGCTGCCTGCCTGCCTGCCCGCCTGGACAGTACCACAGAAATAGCAACGAACAATCCCCTGAGCCCCGGTCTTTTGACCTCATTTCAGCTACCTCATCCTCTCACAGACCACCCTCCGGCTTCTGCCCAATCGATGGGTACAACTTGTGTACCTGCCAACTGTCAAAAAGATCCAGGCTTTATTAGCGCCCGGATGGTTGAGATGGGGTGAGAATATAGCGCATGACGGGGGAGAGGGGGGGGGGATACCCATGCCAGTTTCCGGAGGGAATGCAGCAGCGAAAAGCAAAGAGCACGGTTCTGGTCATCGCGACTGGGGAGACCTGGCGAAGCGGGTCTGGGCGGAGAACACCACGAGAGACAGGGTGGGGGTTTCGGGAGACGAAGAACAGGGGAGGGGTGAGACGCGGAGGGGGAGGCTGGCACATCTCTTGGTGACATCTGCCGTAGCGTGCGGTGGTGTGTCGATGAGTACAGCGGGCCCTGGTCGACTGCTGGGATCGAGGCGCGTGGACGAGACAGCTGGTTATTGTACGATCGATGGTCGGGATATGGTCGGGGTAGTTGAGGTTATCGTGGTGGACATTGAGAACCAGATGCTCTGGTCCTTGTGTGAACTCCGTCGCTGACAGAGTAATGCATCTGCCGAACAGAGTATGAATCTGGTCTCGTTTCGCTCGTTCAAAAGCACCTACCATGGTCTCTCGCTGGCTGTGATTGTTGAGGCGAGGCTGTCTGTTCTCACTGCATTTAGAACACGACTACTGCAAGAGAAACATTATGCTCGAGCGGACCGATAATGACCGGACGTATGCGGAGTGATGAGACGATTGTCCACCGGCGCATGACGGAAAGCGCACGTACATGCAACACGGAAGACGCGGTCGGTATCCTGTTCAAGTTTGAACTTCCTCTTCAAACGAAAAGCACTCGGAATGCACGAATCCGAGAACGACCGTCGTCGGTGTGGTTGGTCGAGATGCACCGAGTCTTCAAACATGTCGAAATACCAACATGTTCCAGAGTCGAGTCCCAGATCGTTTGACAAAATGCCGTTTCCAACGACCACATCAAACGCCGATTCGGAGACTGGCGGAATTTTCCAGCCGAAAGCCCTCACGAATCCTTGGACGAAGGTTTGAACGGTCGCCTGAGAAGGTATCTCCTGAAATGGTTAGATCCAACGGCGGCAGAACCCGATGGCGGTGACGACAAGGTTCGGGCGGCGTGTTTCAGCCTATTTGGCGATATTAACGAGATGTCTTACTCCAGCTGTGCTATTGCGCTTTGCCTCGATGAGAGCATGTTCGTTGCGGCTTGGTTCTCGTTTGGGACAATCGTCGTTCCACTGGTGATGCAGTACAGGCGGCGGCGATTGTATAGTTCCGGGCGGAGGTTATGCAATTGCGTGCATAAAGTCAGAGGGAGCAAGGCTAATTTCAAACCTTCGCAGCAGAGGCGAACTGTTGTGACTTCACACTTCGATCGCAAGTGCCATCTCGATTCTCACCAGGGCATAGGCCTGCTTCGATCTTTTCGTCTATCGCGTCGAGGATGCCTGCTTGTCTCTTCACGCTTGAACAGGAGATCACAGCATGGCAGACGCATGCTGGGCAAGGAACAGGAGTCCCTCGCAGAATGTCCAGGTTCAGTGTCTAGATCCATCTGCTGCCGGATCCTGTTGCCAACGTGGGTAGGCGGGAGACAGGCTCCTGAGCACGCGAATGACGGGTATGGCAGGGTATGTTTCTGGCCTTCCATCCCTTTACCGCACCAGCGGTGATTCCGGTAAAAAGCCGAGGATCCCTACTGTTCTAGTATAGCGCTGGATTTAGTGCCCGCTGAATCCTGGCCGTACCTGTCTCCACCCGACGAGTCTGCAAAGGGATACCTGACGTGCGAGCTGGCCATGCTGGCTAGGGATGGATGTGTAGATTTCGGAGCAAGGTGATTTCTGATGAATTGTGCCCGATCTTCAGCGCAGCGCTCCTCGTGTGCGATCGACAAGCCACGGTGTGATTGTGATGAACAGGATGGTCCTGTGCATGGCGTCTGACCATGCACCGGAGGATTTTCATTCGTTCGTGGTACGCCCGGCACTTCATCGTGAGTTCATGTCTGCGACTCCGCCTTGCAAGGGAGTGCTGTCAGTTCCATATTTAGATTAAGCTTATTATCCCGTTCCTTGTCGATCGAGATGACATGGTGGAAGAGCGTTCACGGTCGTTGGATGACGGATCGACTGCCATCCCGCGCTCACACAAGGCTGTCTATTGTGTCGAGAATCGAGATGGCCGGACCAGCTCTGAGCTAGACTGCTCATTGCGACCAGCATCGTCCGCGGACGAGACTCACGATCGTAAGGGAGCTGTCGAAACGTGAACGTGCGGTCATTCAGCGTACCTTGCATGGCTTGAAGTCGCCAGCGCCTGTCGAAAATGCCGCTCAATGCCTGCTACACTAAGCAAAGCTCCTGGGATGCGAACAAGGGCCTCTGCAAGTCTCCCGGCAAAGTCCGCGATCGCGGCGCGGGTCGATTCACTGATAGGGCCTTGAGACCTGCCGGTCTTTCTAGGAAAGTCCCGATGTTCTGGCGATCGCCGTCACCGTCCTCGTTCGAGCGGAATTACCCAACAGCCCAATCCTGATCAGCGTGCTTGCGACTTGCGAAGTATTGCCGCGTGCACTGTCGATGAGCTAGCGCGGAGGCAGCGGAGAGATGACTTTCGGAAGACACTCCGTCATCTTGCGTGAAGCGAAGTTTGCAGGTGGCATTTGCCGGGTGAACTGGGTAGACAAGCGAAGTCGATATCTCTGCTGGCTTCCCCAGAATGGGGCTCGATCCTGCAAGGCGCTCCAGGCACAATGAGATGCTTGTGCCGCTCACAAGGATAGCTTGCACAGCATAACCACGAGGGTGGAATTCCCGGTCGAGAAGACTCGCGACCGGAAAGTGCCCTTGGAGCAGAGCGCCGCTGGGTCTGGCATGTGTCGGCAGCTGGGATGGACTATCGCTTACAGCCAGGGGGACGGAGTTGCGGAGAGCGCCTTGAGGCTTGAGCTATGGGCAGCCACGTGCAGTTGCCAGTGGGCGGGATAAGTGGCCACGATGTTGCATCCTGGCGACGACGATCTTTGACATGGGCAAGGTGTCAACGCAAGACATTGAACTCTGTCCTTCGGAGCAAGTGGCATTTGTCGACTGTACTGCGGCGCGTTAAGTGAAGATGGTAGGGTGGTATTGGGCACCCATTCACACCAGCGGGATGCCCACCACTCAACGGTCGAGTGACCCAGACCATCTTTGCGAATCATGCAATAACATTATCCGATCTGGGAGTGAGGCGGGCATGGTTGGTCGAGCTGGGCGTCCACTTTCGGCAGTTGGATAGAACCGAATCGAAACAAGGTGGTTGAGTTTGCAGCTTTTCGGCAGGATCCCGATGCGGGGCGGTGGAGGAGAGCGGAAGGAGTGCATCCTGAACCTATCGTAGCCCTGCTCGATTATGCACCTGGCTGGATGGTGTGCGCGCACGACATGGCGACGCTGTGTTCATTGAGGCGCGAGCATTGCATTTGATGTTTATCAAAAGTGTGGCAGAATGGTTGCTGGAAGAGGCGCAGGTGGTAGCGGACTCGATCCTTCCGTGATCGAAGAGGAAAGTTGCCGACGATGGATTGTGGTGTGGAGCAGATGGTAAAGCGATCGTCGCCAGAGCAGCTACTATAACTTGACTCCGTTGGAGACTAGTTCCAATAACGCGGGCGGGTATTGAACAAGCCTTTGACGTCTCTCTAGCGCTAAAGCATGCACAACGGCTCATCCTGCTGTTGTCTTTCTGTGCGTCGTCGAGATGGAGTGGCTGCAATACTGCGATGTGCTGCATATTGTGCAACATGGTGCACACTCATCGATGGATGGAAGAGGTCGATGACGATGATGATGATGATGATGATGCCGTCGCCTGCACTGCACTGCTTCTCGTCTGCGGCTGGCTCGGACTACTCTTGATTCGATATTCGCATGAGAATCGCCAGGTGCGGTGCCCAGAGACCTTCATTTGCCGTGCACCGGTCTAGTCTAGTGCGTACGACGCGAGACTTTTCTGATCATGGTGCCGGATGAGGGTCGCTACTCGCTAGCCGCGTCATGGACAGCAACATATCGCGCACTGATCACCCCGTCGGAGGAACTCTGCTATTATGTACGTGCGGGTTTCGCTGCAGGATGATGAGATCATGGTGAGACAAAGGCTCGCCCGGTCAATGTTCGCAGAGGACGTGGTGGTTATTATTAATGGACTCACTCGATGAAATGAAGTCAATGTCCTTCCTGGTGTGGTATCAGGCCAGCGAGAGGCACCTTATTACCAAACATGGCGTGGGAAGGAATTTAAAGATGGAGTTTATTGGTGCTTACAGGGAGGGCCGAGTGGGGCAGGGGCGGTGCCGGCTAGCGGAGGTGCTAAAGATAAGCACGTTTGATGTTTCGTGTGACGGCAAACCCTGTTTCTCGACTTTCCCCGTCGACGCAATCGCAGGCCCAAGCGAGCTGTACTGCTGCTACTGCATTCTTCTCGAGTGATGTCTGTGCGTGTGTGCCCGTCGCCGTGCTTTCGGCCCAAGCTCCGGCAGCTAGCCAGAGGCGGCCGGGGTGATGAGAGGGCGAGAGCGTGCATTTTGGATGAGCAAGCATGTCGTCCCATACCTCCCTCGTACGGCTGGCTAGTGGGCATGCTCGTCGTAGTACCACGGCAAAGAACAGCGAGAGCCCTCTTCATTGTTGCTGCGGCGCTGCTCCATCCGAGTGCGATCATTTTAAGCGGGTCTGCTCATGCTCGCCAAGGGGTGGTTCGGTCTTTTGCGTGGGCTTCTTGTATAAGGCGGACGTGGATGCGGGATGGGGATCTGTACCTTCCTGGCTTCCGAACTCTCTCTCACTCCCTTTTACCCTTACCACTCTCTCCGTACCTGGGCCTGCACTGCGCTGGTGCCCTGTCTCTTCCCCCTTGCCCTTGCCCTTGCCCATGCCCTTGTCCTGGTCCTCGTCCATCATCCTTGCCCCCAGTCTTCCGAGCGCTGCCCACGCCGCACACGCACACCCGCCGAACTCCTCCTCCACCTGTCATCCTCACAGGTGACAACCTTGTTGCCGTCCAGGTGTCGCCGTGATCCTTGATCGCTGCTCCTTCCCTTGCAGCTTCGACTTGGGGGAGGATTAAGGTTCACACTTGCAACCGTTGTGGGAGCCCGACCCTGCCGAACCCGGGCGCCCGTCCACTACCACGCCAGTGCCGTCGGCTAGGTCGTATACCGCAAAGCCAACCTCATACCGCAACTCGACTTCCCTGACTAGCTGGGTATCCCCAGCACCGGAATCTGTTGGACACTGGCGACCGAGCAAATCATGGTACGTGTGTGCAATCATCATCAGCACCATCATCATCATCCTCCTCATCAATCACCGACAACACCAATACCACACGTCGTCGTTCATCTCCCGGTCCCTACCTGATCTCCGACGGTCTTTGGCGGTGCATGGTCGAGAGTTGCGCGTTTTGCATGAACCTCCCCGCCAAGACAAAGCGCGCAGTCGATTCATCAAATACGCACCTGGCCCGGACGCTTCCCTACCTCACATCTTCAAATACCCTACCACCCTACCTATCCATCCATCCATCCATCCATCCACCTTCCGACCTGATCCTGCCTCGCCTCCACTACTCGCACGCCGAACCGCTTGGACGTGTTGTCGTCTCCTCCCAAACCGAACCCCATCCCATCCCGCCCAGCCCACGCGCACCCCGCCTGCAGCCCGCCCCTGCAGCCCTGCTTTGTCTCGTCCCTCATCCTTCATCACACCAACAACAATCGTCCAACGCGCGCGCACACGATCCGACGGGACCCATCACAGCGAGACACATCATCCTTGCTCATGCTGCACCGCGTTCCTCCACGCGTGCTCCCTCTGTCGTCGGCGCTTCTCGCAACACCAGCAACATCAACGCTACCAACGCTGTCATCAACAATGCAGCAATACGAATCCCGTCCTTCGCTGGTACGACTGCCTGACTCTTACCCTGCATCATCACACACTTTGCCCTAAAATTCCCCGACTGCAATTGACGAAGCTTTGGACCTGCGACACTTTTAGCTGCGCGGCAAAACTCAAAAACCGCCTGATCTGTCGTCTTCACCAAACGGCGGTGAATCTTGGTGGAGCCCCAGCGCGAAAGTGCCCCGCCCTGCCCCGAGCGATGTGAAGTCGCCGCCAGCAAGCAGCTCTATGAAGCCATGAAGCTCTGACTCGGTCGCCGGCTGTTGCTCATTATTCCGTGCATATCTCTCTTGGTAGAATGCGTGCGGGTGAGCCGGCGGGTTGCGGGTGGCTCCTTCCTCGAATCTGCGTGCCTGCCTGGCCTTCTTCGGTGGCTTCGGCTCGTGCGCTGCTAGCAGCCTCGTCCTCGCCCATTTCATTCCCCTACACTTCCTCTCCACCACAATCGCATTCGTATCCATCCTCACACACCAGCCTCATCATCACCATCACCACCCTCATCATCGCCCTGTCTCATAAGCTTTTGCTTCACCATTCACCACATATCCCTGTCCCGGCCTCGTTCCAGGTTCACCTTCCCTCACCCCTGGTCGCATCCCCGCTCGATCGATCATGACCTGGCCATCCTTGAAACAACAACAAACGTCCCGCTGTCTTCGATCCTCATCACCGCCGATCACTTGCGACTCGTACTGACTATATACCGGCGCAGACGCAATCAAATGCCGGACAGCAACAGGGTCTCCCTCCTCCGCACCAACCTTTGCACCACCGATCTGCGAGCTTGATTCAACAACAGCAGCAACACCGCCCAAACTCTCCTCATCAGTCGCAGAACGTCCAGTCCGCCCAGCCGGGACCCTACATCTCGCCTCACTCTTCCACTCACAGCCTGTCCGGTGCCCAGCAGCAGCAACAACATCAATCTCCGTACATAGGATCAGTGCCGGGAATCCCATCTCAGCACTCGGGCGAGCAGCAATTTTTCCCAGGAGCCCATCCCGGTGCACACCCCAGTCCCTACAGTGCCAACAGTGCTGCCGGAAGTTACGCCTCATCCGGTGAGTTTGTGAAACCAACTAATTTGAGAACAAGAGATCCCGAACAAGTGCACGTTCTTCGTCGTGTCAATGCCATGTCGAGTACATTTGTTCATGGACTGACCCGTCTTGTAGAACCAAACGAAGCCATGGCTACGCAGGCTGCAATCGGTCGTCAATCCTACCCACCCATCTCCAGCTACCAAACTCCTCAGTCCAATTCACCGGCTTCGATACACTCGCCCCAGACCGACGCCCATGGTCGACCGTTGTACGGAATGTCTTCCATGCCACAGCAAATGTACTATCCACAGTACCAGCTACCGCAGTCGTCACACTATGGGCAGCACCCCAGCGCAGGATCGCACCACTCGTCAATGACATCCGCGCCTGGAATGTTGATGTCCCACCAGCAACCACACCTTCCACAGTCACAGGGTGGCTTGCTTGATTCCAAGCCGTCGCAAGCGTCTCTACAGCGTCAGCCGTCAATCGTCGCTCCACCTCAGGGCTCTCCACAGACTCCATCCGGTCCGGGTACGAGTCCACCTTCACCGTCGCAGTGTCCGACATGGCTAACAACAGCACAGCTCCAGGTCCAATTCCAGCTACCACTCCCCTCGTCGTGCGACAAGATAACAATGGCGTGCAATGGATCGCGTTCGAGTACTCGCGCGACCGCGTCAAGATGGAATACACCATTCGTTGCGACGTGGAGTCAGTCAACGTGGACGAGCTGAGCCCAGAGTTCAAGAACGCCAACTGCGTGTACCCCCGTGCGTGCTGTGGGAAAGATTCATACAAGGGCAATCGCCTTCACTACGAGAGCGAATGCAACGCGGTTGGCTGGGCTTTGGCTCAGTTGAACCCCAACTTGCGCGAGAAACGCGGTCTCATTCAGCGTGCAGTCGATAGCTGGCGAAACAGCAACCAAGATGTGAGACTACGCAGTCGTCGCGTCCGCCGAATGGCGAAAATCAACAACCGAAACGCGGCCAAGTCGACGTCAGGTCAGTTCCCGGGCCCCCACGGACCGGGTAGCGCTGGTATGCCACCCCATGGATTGCCTCCTGCTTCCGGTCGGCCAAGCATGGGTCCAGGTGGACCTCACATGCATCATCACCACACCGACGGTAGCGAACCCGGCGGTGGGAACGATGTCAGCGGTATGTTCCACCAGATGTGAATGATTTGCATTGTACTACCACTGCGAGAGCGCATTTGTCGAGTGTCGGAGGAAGGCGACGCGGACGACCGTCGCTGTGACGTGTATCGTCTCGTCTTGTACATTTTTGGTACAGCATACCTGAACATATCTTACGAGGAAATGCTTGTACCTGCTGTTGTTCTTTTGCTGTTGAAAAAGTTTTTGCTTCTTTGCCGTTCGCGACCTCCATCACCCCTGTTTGTCATCTTCCCTCACGCAATTACCATTCCCTGCAACAGATCATTCACAAGTACACACGCTAACGTCTTATCGTCCCTCTCAGCTGGAGATGATTTCCATAGTGCTTCCGGGTATCCCCACCAGAACGATCTCACACCACCGCCCGCGGGCCGCCACACCAACAACTTTTATCCCTCGTACCCACACAGTCAGCAAAACGGCTCCTCAACCATGCCATCGATCCACGATGCCATGGACACCATGCAAGGGTCAGCAGCCACCTTGGCAACCCCCGCTTCCAGCAAACTCGAAGATGAAGAACACAAGCGCAACCTCTTCGGCGATGTGCCTGAATCCAAGCGCCGCAAATTCATCCTCGTCGACGACACCCAACGCGGCACTCGTGTTCGTGTCCGTGTCATGCTCGATCAGGTCAAGATGGACGACATGCCGGATGCTCACCTTCGTATCAACGCCGTCTACCCTCGATCCTACTTCCCACGTCAGATGCGATCTCCACCGGGTTCCCCCGGTGCACGTGGCAACTGGGATGACGAAGATGACGAGGGCGCCGCGGACCACCCGTCGGGCAAGACGGTTGTGCCCGTCGCACTCATGGATGGCAGCGAGGCCAAGCTTCCCGTACCACGCATGACCAAGTCGCGCCGCAACAAGGAGGTCGCTTTGAATGAGTTGGGCTACCGCATGAGCTGGGGTCAAGCGAGGACTTTCAACGGTAGGTTCAGGCCCTGTTATTCATTCCATGCAGTCCCTTGTCGAAGTCTCCTCTCTTAATCTGACCTCAGCTTACTGACGATGGTGTGTTCTCAACAGGCCGCACTCTCTTCCTTCAAAAATCTCTCGATGCTTACCGCAATAAGATGCGCAGCACGATGATCGCTGGCGGGAGCGAGCCGACCACGATTGCTCCTCACTTCGAGACCCGCCCAGGAAAGCGGAAGTGGCTCGAGCGCAACAAGCGTGCCCGGCGTTCGGACTCGATGAGTTGATGAGCGACTTGCTGTTGGTCGTCGACCTCACTCAGAAACGATCGGTGCAATGACACCACCGCACGACGATCGATCGACTTTGCACGACCACGTCCTTGATTGCACAAGAAAAACTCACAAATTTTTCCCTTACACAACTTGGCGAGGCGTTCAAATGGCATTTTCTCGGAGCTCAGGAAACAGGCGTTTTGGGGAATGAGGATGATGTTTTTCACGGTAATGATTGTGCGCCTCTGCGCTCCCTGTATGTCTTTTTTGCAACTGCGTTTTTTGATGGAAATTATGCTCGCGCCGTCGTCTTCGCCTGGCTCGAGTGGAATGGCGTTATGGAGCACGGGACGAGGAGGATCACTCGACGCCTTTGGGCGTTTCTTGTTCCCACTCGAATAGCGAGCTGCAATTTTTCCAAACGATACGGCAATACCCTTCGCAGAATGTATTCGATGACTTTGAAACTTCCTTGGCTCTCTTCGTTGAGTTACACTGATCTTTCCTACGACCTCCGCCATCGTTGAACTCACCTTTTACCCTCAGCAGCATGCGTCCCCGTGACTCGTTTCTTCAGCACCAACTAGCACACATGCACGCCATCAACGCCCGCAATGTCTTCACGACTCGCCTTGACTCGTCCCATTGCACGACGCCATATGTTCATGTACTAATTCACGATTCAACATACACGACAGTCATGAGGTAAGCTTCGATATCTTCAACGATCGTCGGCGGGAATGTGAGTATGGACGGTTTGCTATATTGCACCGCCGGTGTCGCCTGCGAAAGAACTGACTGCACGTGATGATCAATTCGATCGTGGGCGGTGAAACGAAACGGCACGGCAGGGAAAAAAAGGAAGTGATGTGCTCCAAGTAATCTAGTGCAAAAAGGAAGTCACCACCTGTGATGAGCATTGGAACTGGTGGTTAAAGCAAGTCGCTCGCAACGAGCTATGTTTGAGCAGTCGAGGACGTGACGCTCTGCAACCGGCACGAAAAAAAGGAAACACTCACGGCGACATGACTATACGCAGGCACATAAGAAAAATGATGGCGGTCCAAAAGTCAGGACGTGGTTGGAAAGAGGGATGATGAGTCATGGGACGGTTCATGTCCGACACACACGGCCAAACCATTGTCAGGTCCGGAACAGCTTCGAGGTGCGTTTTTGCTAGTGTGGCACTTGGCGGTGTTTCATATGATGCGTGCGGCGCTCCGGAAGGCTTCGTGGGAGAGTCGGAGGCGTGCTGTCACACCGCTTCTTCTTCTTCTTCTTCTTCTTGTAGTTGGTTTAAGTGCGTTCCGGATTACTACTGCTCTGTTTCATGTGATGATTGCTTTCAATATGTGCTTCATGTCGCGTATCCTACGGTGGAGCTTTGCGTTTGGATGAGATGTGATTGCATCAGGTCTTGTGGTCTGAGAGCTGCGGGAGACGGGTTCCTTCGGTTGCTTGAAGCCATTGTTTTGAACATGTCGCAGCGTGCATTATTCTGTGAATAAGTGATGCAGTTGGGGGTCTCCAGGACCGCACGCCGTGCGCAATGCTCATGATCCCGCCCGTCGGCCCAGGAGTCATGCGCTACATTCACCATCGACTTCATCAAGTCTGCGTCCTATTGCAGTCCGGGTAGGTTCCAATCATCCATACCTTGCGTCGCATCGAACAAGAAATTCCCCGAATCGGCCGGCAGGAAACCCGACCACCACTCCGCATCATTGATCAAGCCTCCGTTCCCGTTCACGGCGAAATTTCCAATCGCATCGAGATCCGTCCAGGAAAAGTCACCCATGACTTCGGTCGTGCTCGGAGAGTTGGCGGAGGCGGCGGACGTGGGTGTTCGTCCACCGACGGGACCGCTCACGCTGTTGGGACGGTAAGGATTGTGGAGAGTGGCGGTCGAGGGTTTGGATGGTTTGCGTTCTTTGCGCTCGACTTTGTCCCAGAGTAGTTTTAGCAGTTGGGCGTAGCGGCTGCCTGGGTGTTGTGTGCCTATACCAGATCGTTCCTGGGTGAGGTCAGCTCGGTTCCGTTCTGGTTCCGTGGTTGGGTTTCATAGCCACGCGGTCGCAAAGATTGGTAGCATTTAAACATGCCCACGTGCGACCTTGCTCCACTCATGGCACATGGCAGCAAGCAAGGAATTTGAACGTACCAGTCTAGACACCGTCTCTTGAATCATTCTTCTTACGGACTGTTCCTCGTCCGATGCTAAGACGCCGACACATCTTGCTCGATATAGGAAAACACCGGAGTAGATTGCGTAAAGATAATACCGGAGCGGCATAAATCTCAAGGACTTTTCTGGATCGACAAAGGTGTTGACCATACTGAGAAGGCTCTTGGCCGCATCGAGGCCCTCGTAGATAAAACGTGCATCGCCAACAGCACCAACCTGTTCATTGTCAATGGAGGTCGCAGTGAACAGCATATCTCCAATCCTTACATTGTTATAGAAGACTCGGCCAGGCGCAGCATGACCGGACTTTGGAGTTTCCTGGCCTGACTGACCTTGCGGTAAAGCACGCTTGACCGTTGCGTGGAAGGCAAATGCAGTGGTGTACAGCCGGAGGTAGTCGTAGGACATCAGAAGGGTAGCTTTGAGATGCGGCGAGCAAGTCAACGTGCCCCAAACGCTCTTCCAGCCATATATCGCACTTCGAAAGTCATCAATATACTTGATGTAGCCACCGGCGAGGTGATTGCGCATGCTGTTGCCGGGATTTGAGTACAGCACATCGTGTACGTTGGAGAAGAGAAGGGTGAGCTCAAGGGTCGCTTGAAATATGCTTGCGTAGTCCTGCTGATGTTAGTGACGATGCCAGTCTTGGTCATATTGATCGGGTAGAGTACCTCTTCTCCAGGTGAAGCTGGGGCAAGCATTGGAAAGTCTGCCTTGGACAGGGCCGTCAACGGACCAGGTCCTCTGGACCAAAATGCGCGACCCAGCCGTATCGATATCTGTCGATCGCTGATGTAACATGCAGCCCACACGAGGCGCTTGCGCTGCCATTGAGGATCCTTCGCATCGTCACCTCGAACATGGAAGGAGTACCGATCAAGCCCTAGGAAGTAGCCAATACGCAGTGCGGTACCAACATGCATCCATGCCTCGCGATCCTGTATGACTGTGAGCAGTGCGTTCTCGCCTTCGACAGTATGAATAGCCCTACCTCTTCTCCGCGCCCGACATGTCCAGCATCAGAGCGAGATGTGTATGGAGTCCATTCAGCGAGCACCAGAAGGGCCTATTGAAAGGTTAGTGTGCTACTATGGAGACAGCGTTGAAATTTAGGGAGCCTACCTCGACGGCCTCGACGTTCCCAGGCCCTCCTGCAGCAAGCGCGGAGACCAGCGTTCTCATATACTCGCTGCAGGCCACGAAGACATGAGGTTCGTCAGTCAAGTCTCTCGACGCAATGACCAGTACCGCAGTCAGAAGATGCTGTTCTTCTCGAGCTGTGGTCGACAGATTGCTTGCATCCAGAGTTGCCGCGGGCACCAGGGGAAAGAACGGATGGTAGTAATGCTTGTATATCTGCAACAGCTCGACGACCTTTGCCACCGAAAGCCGTCCATTTGTGATCAGAGCATAGTCAAGCTGAAACTGACCATAGTTGCCTGCGGTAAGCGGAGCGCGGAATGGTTGTGATCCTGCTGAAGTCAGCTGTGAACTTGGGTGCTAGTGGAGTATTTGCATGAACCCACGCTCGCCCTGGTCGGCAATCTGCGCTAGAATACCGAGAGCATCACTTGGATTCTGCAGATCGTTAAATGCGATATTGCTCGAAGTGTTCGAGTAGTCTCTGCTCGACATGTCCTCTGCGTTGCCGCTGTTCGACTGCAGAGCTGGATCGAGCATAATGCCAGCAGGCGATGCAATTTCTTCTGGCGCCAGCCCACTGTCGCCACCATGTTGGCTAGAGAGCCAAGTCGACCGCGTGGGAGTCTCGGCCGTGTATTGAACGTCATCGACCGGTCCGCTCCTGCTGGCACCGACAGAGTTTATGTTCACGTTGTTAAAGGTACGTCCAGAGAGGGTGCCTGCGTCCAGACCAGCATTTGTGGCGGTTCGCTTTCTCACACGTCGACCTCCACGATTGCTAGAACCGATTACACATTCAGCACCTGAGGCTTTGCAGCGCTCGCAGGGTGTTGTCACGACTCCGTCGACAACTGGTCTACAACGCGATTTGTTAGCGATGGGCACACTTCAGTTGCCGACTGACGGTGTCGGCCCAAGTCGTCGGTCCGCGATGGACGACGGCGATCGTGTCGTGCAGTGTTACGGCAGTCCATTGCGATACCAACGCAGGCATCATGCATGTTTGGTGATCGTGCCGCCGACTGAGTGCGGGTGTCCACGGGATGAGACTGAATCGCATGAATGCACTCACAAATGGCAAGCGCTTTTCCGTGCCCGGCAAATGAGGCACCTAAAGTCGAAGGGCGGAGGTGTCAGCAAAGTCTCGGGCAGGTCTTGGGACGTCGGGGCGGGGCTGGTTTGACTCACGCCCGGCTTGTGCGCTGCTCCTTCCGGCTGTCTCTTTCATCAGCTTTGCTCGCCGGCGACTGTGGGCTGCCGTCGCCGTCGGCCATTCTTGCAGCCTGACGAGAGCACTATTTTCTTGTAATTTGCGAACAACTGTTGCGGGTCTGGAGAAACCCTGCAGCCTGCAGGTTGGGCAGCGTCATAAAGGGCAGATGCGGGGTCCGATTGCCGACCGGTAAATGACGGGCTTGAGATACTTGATCGTGCCGAGATGGACCAAAAATATACAGACAATCTGGACCTCTGTTCAGATCGTAGTCCAGTACTCACACGTCCCTAAAGATCACAATGTCAAGCTCAAACGATATCTCCGGCAGGCTAGCCCTCATTACTGGAGCTTCGGGGGGGATCGGGTCAGCATGTGCGAAGCAACTCCTCGATCTCGGTTGCGATCTGGCTTTGACGTACTCATCGAACCGAGACTCTTTGATCAAGCTTGTCGAGAGCTTCCAATCGACAGCTACGGAGAAGAAGCTAAAGATCACCATCCACCAGGCCGACTTGGCTTCGCCCGAGCAGACGACCAAGCTCTGCGAGGACGTGCAGAAAGAGCATGGGCGAGCTGTTGATATACTTATTTCCAATGCTGGGTATGGCAAGCGGATACGAGATGTCTCGGAAATTCCCTTGAGCGAATTCGAGATCACACTGAATGTCAACCTGAGGGCGCCGTTCCTGCTGGTCAAAGGCGTGGTCGATGGGATGAAAGCTCAGAAGTGGGGTCGAATCATCTTTGTCAGTTCCATAGCAGCATACGGAGGCGGGATGAATGTAAGTTGGCAGCGATTGAGAGTCTTGTACCGAGAAAACCAGCTGACAGTCTCAGGGATGCCACTACGCAGCGTCGAAAGGTGGACTTGTAAGTGGCTCGACACATGTTCGGCCGATCGCAAGACTGACGAGACCCAGATGGGCATGATGAAGAACTTGTCGACCACCCTCGCTCCATTCAACATCTCCGTAAACGACGTCGCGCCGTGAGTCCTTGCAGAATGCGGATTGTTGCTTGTGTACTGACATACATCAGGGCCATGGTCGGCAACACTGGCTTGTTGCCCAATGGTGACCAGTTCCCAGGGCTTGTCGATAGTATTCCAATGCACAGACTGTGCGAGCCGGAGGAAGTCGCTAATGCCGTCACCTTCTATGCTCGGACCGGATTCGCAACTGGCCAGAGCGTGATCATCGCCGGAGGATTGAAGTGATGTTAGATTGGCCAAATTCAGCCCCCTAGACGAGCTTCGTCGCGCGCAAGGTGACGCTCGAGGAGGTTTTCACAGCTAGATGTTGAATGGAGGTCGAAGGGCGTTTGGAGTCAGAGGAAGAGCAGGAACGCAAAGATTTATGCGAAAGATGCATCTTTTCGTACCACTTTAGCGCAAGAATCTGCTTCATACCCATTGACTTGCTCCCCTGTCAGCTTCCTTGTGTCGACAACCGAAAGGTCCGCCGAACAACGCGAGGCCGACGCGCTGATGCTGGGGAATCCATGCGCTGACGCAGTCCTGACACAACAATGATGATCAACAAGGCAATGCTAGCAGTCTTGATCCTTTGCTCAAAGCGAAGACAGTCGACCCCTTCGGTTTTGGCAGTGTCGTTGTCGTTGTGGCCGGAAGTCGTCGCGTTCAGGCGAAGTGTAGTTCTATGGGGTGTACATATACTGCCAACGCGCTAGAGAATTTCGGTATATGAACGCCCCGGCCAACACTTAGTCAGCACACAGCCAATCTTGGTAATAACCCTACCAAGCTGGCTTTGTTTACTAACACCGAAGTGGGCGCCAAGTATACCGCTACTACTAAAATGTATAGAATATCGTATATACTAATAAGCTATTAGCGGAGACTCTAGACGTCTATAAGGTATACTACTAGGGTATAAGAGACAGGCGTACATTTAAGACAATTAAACGATATATAGTTACCTTGTACTAGTATTATCTACTAATACGCCTATAACGTAGGCGTAAACTCGCCGTATTACGACCGTAATAAGCGCTTCGTCTAGCCTAGTATTAGTATTCGTAACGAACGAGGGCATCGCGCTACTTAAAAAGTATAGAG
>AFIY01000449.1:0-14424 GCA_000223825.2 Zymoseptoria passerinii SP63
GAAGCCTTTTTACGTATTAAGAGTAGTCTAAGGAGGCATAAGATCGTGGGCGAGAGCACACTGAGATTACGATAGGACGTATTGAGAGTAATATATAGATAATAGGAGGCATTTTGATGGAGTGATGTTGATATGCACGTAACTAAATGGCTAAATACCTCGTAGTGGCCCAAACTCACGTTTAGGGCGCCATCCGTATACCTCGATGCTCTCACAGGTCAATGCGGCAACCAGGTCAGCCATTACAATCGATCTTACTACCTCCCTCCACCCACTGGCACCTCCAGATCGGTGCTGCTTTCTGGCAGATCATCTCCGGCGAACATGGCCTCAACGGCGCCGGCGTGTACGTAGACACGCGCAATCGACCGAATCAATGTGGGCACACATCTGACGCGGCGCAGGTACAATGACACGCTATGCTTAACGACGTCCTCACAGAGATGAAGAACCACCTACTGCCTCCGGCCTCCCTCCACCTGCTGCGCACGCTCTACCCCTCGGAATCAATCTCCACCTGTGCGGCATCATTAGCATCTCCAAACATACTTGCGCACATCCACCACAATAGCGCGGAAGAAGAAGACCAGCTCTAGTCAGCCGGTTCCAGCGTCAGCAGCAGAGCCTCAGCGCACGCAGACTCGTAGCGCCACGCCACCTCTCCGGCGTGGGACAACCCAAACCAGCACCGTCACCTGCCGATGGCTGCCTACCTTTTTCCGCGCCCTGCTCTCCGTTGCCGCCCTATTACCATTACCACAAGCACAGCGCTTCTTTGCCGTCCTCCCTCTCCGACTCTGGCCCAACAACAACGGCACCAGCGGCCACAACGCGGCGGTGATCAGGCGTGGGTGCTGGATTCCGCGGAGAAATCGATCGTGAGAGCGAGAGCGAGAGTGGGAGCGATGATAGCAAACAAGGCGGGACGTGAGGACGGTCGGAAGGTAGCAGGGGCGATCACATCTCAAGCTGCAAAGCCGAAGAGCGGGCATCGAAAGAGGCTGTCGGAGAATAAGCTTGTCCGCAAAGTCATGAGACCCGTTCGCGATGAACGCATGGTAATGAGGAGGGATGGGACAATTTGACGGCGGCGGAGCAGCGGAGATTGTCGCACGTCGCGCGAGCTGAGGAGGGTTACGGAGAGGCGAGACGGGTTGGCACAAGTACTTGTACATTGTATACACACCACTACCTTCAAGCAGTTCTTCCTTTCGGGGCTGGCAAGTCGTTCTTGACGTCGCTCAAGTTGTTGTCCTCCCATAAGCCTTGCCCGCCGTGAGCCTGGAACGAACGAATCGAGAGTGGCGGTGAATTCCTCGGAATCCACGGTACCATCAGGATTAGGTGCGGGCTCCGGCGCTCTGGCTGTACTACGGGTCTGGACTTCGTCAACCGCTCCGTGATAAGGTTGGGGAGGATGGCATGCTTGGATGTTCTGAGGCTCGGAGAGCATTCAGTCAGCGACCAAATCATGGAGGTATTGATCTTTGAGCAACTACACGAGCGGGCAACGGCAGCAAGACTAGCAGACTCGACAGTATCGTCATTATCAGTTGCAGCGACTTCCTCAGCAGCACCGGCCGCTCCGTCGACGTCCTCATCTTCACACCCACCAATCGAGCTCAGATCCGCCTTCGATTCCACCTCTTGGGCACACGTACTACGACGGCCACCTGGCTTTAACGTAGCAACAGCATCCTTGCCGTGAGTAGTTCGCACCGGCGTTTGTGCAAAACGACGAGAGGACTCGACTCGGAAGGAGGGCTCGAAGGAAGAACAAGAAAAGACGATATCGCGGTAACGATAACAATACTTCAAAACGCTGGATTTTTGGCCTATACCGACGACACAAGAGCATGGAGACGATGAGGGTGTAACATCAGGGCTGCTTGGGAATGGTAGAGAACACGCGTACTAAAACCAGGTAGACGTGATCTCTGCTCTGCTTAGTAGTCCATGTCACATTGCAGGCGTTCTCGCTGAGAAGAGCTCTCGCACATTCGCAGCGTCGCCCAATAGGTCAGTCTTAAGGAAATACTGCCTATACCGCACACCGGCCTTTAAAGCTTCGCCGCTACTCAGCTACGGTTATGCCCTGCTATTAGCCTAGCCTGAAAGAGAGAACAGCCTTGGTAACGGTAATGCAAAAGAGATTAACTGGTTTCTCTCGCTTAGACAATGTCTTGCCCTGCTCTCGGCTTCAAAGTCAGATTAATACGAAACGACAATATACTATCTCCCCGGACTGCTTTCGCTCGGTGTTGTCGATCGGCGCTGGGGTGTTAGTTCTAATGCTCAGTCGGGACCTCGACTTGGTTCTCGTCGTCGTCGACTTCGGAGAACGTCGTGGTTAAAATGGCGTTGAGTTCGGGCCCAGTCGGTGCTGTGAGCGTCTCATCGTCGCACTGATCTGCGTGCTTGGATCTCTTGAAGGTTAAGATTCATCGGCAACGCCGTTACATTCGCATCGTGCAGGTCTATGCGATTAACGAGCAGGTCGAGATCAATGCAGTTACGGCGATCGTCGCCCTCTCTAGTATCGTAATATTCTTTATTGTCGACGTCCGCGAATCCTACCGGGGGACCGTTACCTTCGTCGAAGTTCTTATAAGCTAATAAGAAACGTAATAATAATTACTACTGCTAGGACTTTATCTTTATAGAATTAGAGCGGACGGAGGAGACTCGCATAAGTAATTTGCTCAACAAATCCCGTACCGTTCAGGAAGTTAGATAATCGATTATGTACTATCTATAAACGACTACCGCAATTTAATATGTTTGTAGCGCTGCTTCGTCTTCTTCTTTAATACTAGAACGCTTACTTTTGTACTAAGTGTAACTTTTATAGCTTAATAATGTTAAACCTCTATTTGTTAGCCTTAATATATATAAGGTATACTAAATTGCGCCTAGGTCGACATCTAGGCTATAGGTTGTATCGCTCTCGAACTATTCCTACTATACTAGAATAAAGGACTAAGTATCCCCTAGGATCGCTATATATTACTTCCCTTCTATAGATAGTAAGTCTCGGGAACGCCGTCGCTTTAATCCTTAGCGGTCGCTTAAAACCTTTGTCTCGCCCTACCCGAAGGTATACGAGCTCGAGGCGTAGCGAAATATATATAATAAGGCGTACTCTACCCTCTACTATAGCGACAACCTACTATAAGAGCTTATAGGCGAGATGCTCTACGGACGTCCGTATTAGCGAACTAACATTACTATACTCGTTAAGCGTTTCGAGGTACTATAGATCTATAACTAGCCGGAGCGAAGTACCGTCGTACGAGTACCCCTATTAGTCGGCGAAGGGAGGGGGAGTAGTAGCTTATTAGGAACTAGGAAAGCTATAAAGCATACGGAGTAATTATAGCTAGATATAGATAATAGTAGTCCGCGATACGCCTCGTTAAGACCCTTATAGCTCGGCGGTAATAGAGCCTACGTACTACGTTACTCTCTATCTATATTCTCGCTACTTACGCGGAGGTATACTATAGCTATTACAATGTTCGACGAAGTAAGCATCCCGTATATATACTCTACCTTATCTATTTTTTAGGGAGCGCTATATATATAACGACAATACGGCGATAAGATAGCGATACTGAATTCTCCCTCGTAGTCTAAACTACGACGTAGACGCTATATTTATATCCTAGACTTATTAGCTAGATGTTATATCGGCTCTACCCGCGAAAACGTCGAAGCTCTACGGAGAGATAACTACTTAATTGCTTAACTCTCCTCGAGATAGTAGTCTCTTACCCCGGAGTGGGAGTAGAGTAGGAGCGGGGCGATTAGAAGAGACGAGCTATTTAGCGATAAGACATTGAACTACCGACTCTGTATGATTGCTATAGACAGGTCTTACATTCACCCACCGAAAGCCTGCGATATGCTTACCGGTTTGGGTGGACTAACTAGAGAACCACCGCAACGTTCTCGTCCCGCTCTGCCCGCGCACAATTCACAACCCTTACGTCCCAGTGTGCAACCATTACCATGCGATCGCAGCAAACCAGTCCAATGCTCTGAGCGACACTCTATCCGACACTCCAAGGGCAGCATACAGCTGGCACGTATGACTTGCAAAAACATCCTTCGAGCAGGCGCACCTCGGTGGAAACCAGCCGCACAAGCGATACGTACACAACTCCGTGTCCGATCAAGCGTTCAGGTGCAGCAGGAGCAGACACAGTGCGTCTTGGAAGACTGAGTATAGCCAACTACGGATAAGACCTTGCGTTGGTTTGTCGCTGGTCGTCCTCTTCATGCTCGTGAACGAATCCGGTCTCATCTCACCCGCTCGGATAGTAGTCGCTTTACGCCGGCAAGGAAAGACTTGGGTAGATGAAATTGCCGTCGCATGAATTTTGGCCAAACTCGGACTGTTCAACATGGAAGCGAGTCCTGGAGGTGCCGTAGTGCGATGGCATGACCAGCACAATGATTGTAAGAACCTCTGGGTCCGTCCTATTCCGATAGAGATCCGGACCAGAGATGATGCCGAGATGCAGCACGAAGGATGCATTAAGAGACGGACACGGGCTCAAGACGAGGGTAAGAAGATTCTGGTTACATAGATAGGTATCTCTGTCTCCGCGAGCTTGAGCTCAGCATCTTCGCTTGTACAGCATTGTTATGCCTACCGATAGAGGGAATATCAGCACTAGCAAGAGCAGCCCGAAGGAGCTGGCTACACGTAATAGTCTACCCTGGTAGGCGAATACCTCCTTTCCGAACGCCGCCTGCTACATCCGTCTCCTGATCTCACTGTCCTGCGTTCCACCACTGGCTGCATCATGATCGTCATGTTCTTCGGCTGCAAGAAACGGCGTCGGGTGTATGTTGTTGCACATTCCGACATTATCCCTGGTCCACCCCACTGGCCCGCTCTCCACACTTGAGAACGACAATACCTCGCACCTCCCGGCCCGCTCTGCACACTTGAGAGAACGACAATACCTCGCACCTTCTCTCCTCCCTATCCCGCCCGCCTCATCCTCATCCCGACCTTCTCGCCATTCACGTCCGTATAACCCACCACGTCACCAGCGCCGACACGACCCCCACCAAGACGAAAAACACCTGCTCGATAGCATTCTTTTCCTCCTTTTCCTCCTCCTCCTCGTCCAACTTTTGTCCCGGTCCGGATTGTCCTTGCTGTTTCGCTCCCTTCGATGCCGCTCCTTCCTCTTCACCTCCCTCTCTTCCCCTAACTTCCTCTCCCGCTCCACCCACCGCTACATTCTCTTCTTCAACCACGCTGCTATCGGCGCGGCTGACGCGTCGAGGAGGAGCTGTTGGATTGTCAGTTTGTGGACGAGAGAGCGCAGGGATAGATGGATGAATGGAGAGAGAGAGAGAGAGGGATGACGAACGCTGACAGGATCGACAGTAAGCATTGGGGGCTTTGGAGCGGGGTTTGCCCGCCGTTTTGCGTTCAAAGTCGGATCGGGGTTTGTTCTGTTTACACTTCGGGCAGAGGAGTAGTAGTGAGGCGTGAGGGGAGGAGGAGGAGGAGGATGAGATGCTGGCTGCGCTGGACATGTCGATTGGTAATGGGACTGAACGGGTGTCGATTCGGAGCCCTCTACGGTCGTGATGATGAGAATGATGATGATGATGAAGTTGGTGGATAAACGAACAGAGATGGACTACAGGATTGAGGAAACAAGTTAGTACTAAAGAAGAAGGTAAACTAACTCGAAGAGGAAAATTTATGAACTTTCCTACCTTTTTTTGGAGTTCCGCGGGTTTGCTAGTAATCGCAGGTTTGCTGTTCTCAAAACCAAAAAAAACAAAAGAAAACCAAAACCCCCTTCTTGATTTTTCCGCTCGTATCTATCCTATCCTACTTTCCGTGAAAAAGAGGTGACTCTTGCAATCTTTCTCTCGTGTGCCGCAAAAGCAAAGAGGAAAAAAGCAAAAGCAAAGCGAATACTCAATGGCGCTTCGACCGTAATGTCGAGTTGCTCTCGTCGATCGATCGCATCGATTCTCGTCGAGGTAAAGGTCGTTGCCAACGCGTTTTCGGTCCAGGGGGGGGGGTTCTTTTCCTCGGGCGTAAATGCAGCAAAGGTCTTCGGCGATGAGGGGCATGTGCGGCTTCGATTGAACTGACTTGACAACTGCTTGAATGGGCTTGACAAGGTGTACCGAGAGACGTGTGGGACGGCGAAAAGGTTTTGGGGAAGTCGCCTTTTTTGAATTTTCAGACTTGGACTATTTCCTTTCCACCAAGCCTTGAACAGAAGAAACCCTTCGATCTAGCGAACGACCTTTTTGGGGGGGTTTTTTTTTTTTTTACCAAAAACAATCAAAACCAAAAGAAAATCTTCGATTACTCTAGATAGCGAACGATCTCTTCTTTTCCCCAAACAAAAAGCAAAACCTTCCATCAACCTTTTTCCAAAAAAAAACCCACAAGAAAAAACCAAAAGAAAACACTTCAATCAGCGCCAACGATCCGACCCACAAACCCTTACTTGACCAATCCTCCCCGCCTCATATCCTTCCTCATCTCACTCACGCTCTCGCCGAGGTGATTGGTCGTCATCTCGACCATATCCAGCCGGTGATCAACCTGCTCGATGTCGTCCTCGTGCTGGTTGATGAGGCCGCCGAATCGGTGGAGGTGGCCCTGGGTGTGCTGCGCTTGGTGGAAGAGCATGGTCATGAGCTTGTGCATCTTGATGGCGTCGTCGGCGGTGATGGTGTGTGCTGCGGCGGCGGCGGGCTTCTGCTTCTGCTTCGTCGAAAAGGTGGAGTCGTGGTGGCTCTCGTCATTCTCCTCGTGGGGGGAGTCGAAGGAACGGGAGGTGGAGGTGGAGGTGGTGGTGGTGGTGGTGGATGGGTTGGCGTGGGGCTTCTCTTTGGTCGAGCGCAAGTTGTGGGAGCCGTTGTTGGCCTCGTTGGATGGGGTGCCTTTGTTGGAGGGCGAAAGCGGAGTAGGGGTGGATGGAGGAGTGGCAGCAGCACGAGCGGCTGCGGGGATGGTCTTGGCAGCAGTGGTGGTGGTGGTGGTGGTGGTGGTGGAAGAATGATCGAAAACGCCTTCCCGCGCCAACAGCGCGATGGTCTTGTTGACAGTCGCCGTGGTGCCCACCCGATCCTTGCCCTGGGCCGCCAACTCTGGCTTCGAAATGTGGGTGTAGACGAATCGCAACACGCGCGTCAACACATCGTGCGTAATGGCCTTTCCGAAACCCAGGATGTTGAGCTGCACTGCCAACTTGCGAAGGTGCGAGGGGTTGGGAGAGCACTCCTTGGCCACGCCGCCGTCTTTCTTGGCCCACTCGCGGATGGCGGCCGCGACGTCCGGCGCCTCTTTCCAGTTGATTTTGCTGGAACAGCCGTCCTTGGCCGTCGCTTGGCCGGCGTAGAACCCGAGGTTCAGATTGGCGAAGATGGGGTGGTAGAGTTTGGATTGGAGGAGTTGGGGTTCGGGATATTCGTAGTCGTCGGAGGTGTCGTCGTCGTGGATGATGGCGTAGCCGAGTTTGATGTAGTGGGGGGAGACGGTGGATCTGTCGCACCTGTAGAATAAGGGTTAGAGAATGTGGAAAGGCTGAAGAGGGGTGCAAAGTAACGTACCAGTTCAGAGGGACGATGATTTTGCCCTGGAAGACCATGGTGGCGATGGTATTGCAGAGGAAAAAGGCGGTAAAGAGCTGAAGAAGGGGTTTTTTTGGCGAAGATAATGAAAGTGAATGAAGAGGTAATGCGAAGGAGATGTAGAATAGAAAGGTTGAAGCAGGAGGAAAGACGGATCTATATACCTGTGGAGGGAGATATAAATCGTGCATTCTGTCCATTTTCACATAGCCATCGAGTGAGATGAGCTGCCTTGAAGGGAGATGAGGTCGTGCACTTGGTCCAGTTTGGAGAATAATGACCCTTTTGGGGAGATTGTTCAGGTTGATATAGCCATCGAGGGAGATGTTGCCTTTGAGGAGATGTTGCCTTTGATGAGATGTTACCATTGAGGGAGATGGGTTACCTTTGAGGGAGATGGGTCACCTTTGAGGGAGATGGGTTACCTTCTTGGGAGATGGGTCACCTTTGAGGGAGATGGGTTACCTTCTTGGGAGATGAATGTTTTCATTCATGCTGAATGGTTCCGTCCAACGAGGGAGATGACGTTGTCGTCCCGTCGGGAAGGGAAGGGAAGGGAAGGGAAGATGAATGGACGAATCCGAGCCCGAACGGGCCAGATGATCGACATTCATCGCACACAGGTGAGGGTCTTCCAATCGACATGGCTTCTTGAAGTTTCCCCAAATGGAAACCCGACACGTTCAAGGTAGCTGAATGCGTTTGATGTCGTCCATTTGGCCAAGAGTGTCGATCCAGGCCAGCTGGGAGGATCAACTCGCATGCCATACCAACAAGTCGACCGTGACGGTATGAACGAGCGCCCTCGAGGTCCACTTTATCGTGACTGACGATTGCTCCAGTATTGAATGACGTTTCATCGATGAGCCGCCCCCTCCCTCGTTGCATTCGCTGACATTCGCTGACCTCGACTGATGGAACCGCTGACAACCGCCGAGCAGAACACAACGTGAGTGCAGCCGACAGAACCAGAGCAGTCGCCGATGTACATGTACACGCAATCAGCGGCATGGTCACGTGCACGATTGAATTGTCCCATGCCTTACTGTCGTTCCATGTCCACCATTTCCTACCATCATTATCTACCTCTCCTACCAGCGGTATATATAGACCACATCTTGCTCCGTGCACGGCAGTCAACGTGCCCTTCCACCAACACTTCCTTGTTCTCGTCGGTATTCTCCGGCAACGACCGGGACGCATGGGGTGCCGGCGGTGAAGCGCGCGCAAGGCAGCGGAGGGTGCGGGGCAGCGGAGGGCGTGGGCGTTGAGTTGGATGGGTGAGGGAGGAGGAGGAGGAGGAGGAGAAGGTGATAGACTGGTAGACGAGACGGGACGGGAGGGGACGGGACGGACGGGAGGGGACGGGACGGGAGATGACGAGGGTGGTGAGGTGAGATGGCGGGCAAGGTCGACGTCGACGTCAATGTCGATGTCGATGTCGCGCTGGGCGGTTGGCGGGGTCACGGGAACGACGAGGGCGGAGCGGGGCGGAGCGAAGTGTTTGGGTGATGGATGGAATTGCCCTGATCCGAGGTGCAGTCCGTCCCACTTGAGCCTCAGGCATCCTCGAGAAAGTTCTGTTCTTCTCTCCTCTCTCGCTCGCCTCTTCTCCTCTCTCCTCTCTACAACACAACACATCATCATCATCAACATCATCAACCTTGATCGAAAACCGCCAACTCTTCCATCGAAACGATTCGAGTTCCGACATTTCTACTACAACACGAAGATTCTACCTCATCAATGCAAGCGAGCAAGCAAGCAAGCAAGCAAGCACAACAGTCGGCCACCTGCAGATATGATGCCATGTCCACTTGCTTCTTCTTATCTCTCTCTCTGTCTGTCTCTTTCATCTCTCTCTCCCTCTCCCTCTCTCTCTCATATCTCTCTCTCTCTCTCATATCTCCAGTCATGGTTTCCATCATGGACATGTTCATGTTCATCCCCAAAACGGTCGTCCATTTTGCCTTCAAACACATCTTCGACGCCGTGGGCTTCCCCTCCCTCTTCTACCTCCACCACACCTTGGGCCTATAT
Source organism: Zymoseptoria passerinii SP63 (assembly GCA_000223825.2). Taxonomy (NCBI): domain Eukaryota; kingdom Fungi; phylum Ascomycota; class Dothideomycetes; order Mycosphaerellales; family Mycosphaerellaceae; genus Zymoseptoria; species Zymoseptoria passerinii. The sequence goes on from AFIY01000449.1 coordinate 9,667, forward strand.
CCCACCGGCTTCCGCTTCGCCGTCGAGATGGTCCTCTTCATCCTCCTCATCGCCCTGCACATCGGCCTCCCGCGGAACAGCCCGTTCGTCGCCTTCATCGGCCGCTGCATCCTCTGCTGGCCCCTCCTGATCCCTACCGCCATCATCCCTCCCATCCACAAGCTCCTCCTCATTCTGGCCTTCAAGTGGTCCAGAGCATCCCGCGGTCGCTGGTGGGTGTGGCTCATCATCCTCGCCGCCTCGCTCGCTCTGCATGTCTTCGTGGCCCCACGGGCCGAACCATGGCTGCTGGGCGACTCGTCGTTGGATATCAGCTTGAACACCGCCGCCATGGGCAATGGTCTGCCTACGCCTTGCCCGCAATTCTTCCTTCCCAAGGTACGTACGCGTCCGCTCATCCCGCCATCATGACGACCGCATCTTTCTAATCCGGTCCATGGTCGATTTTTCTCAGCTCGACGGCAAATTCTCGTTCAACAAGTCTGATGAACGGGTGCCTCGCGGGCTTTACCTCGGCTTTGAAGCGCTGCAACACATTCCGTAAGTCCTTCGACTTCTCCATTCATCAGACGTTCGAGTTTCTCCGTCCATTACCAGTCGTTCGACGTCTCCATCGATTCTGCAGGACATCTCCATCGATTCTGCAGGACATCTCCATCGATTCTGCAGGACATTTCCATCGATTGTGCATGACATTTCCATCGATCATGCACACCAGCACGACCTCCCAATCATCCCTCACACCAGCAGACGACTAACCTACATGATTGATAGCAAACCCGCCTTGGAAGCGGACTTTTGCAGCGCCGAACGTGCGCTCGAAATCATCGCTCCTGCACATATGCGCTCGGACAACGTCTCGCCCGAGGTGAAGGGCGTCCGGAGAATGGTCAAGTGTCCCATTCCCAACGTCGACGACGCCTCCGTCCCGACCACGGCCAACCTTCTCGAGGACTACGTCTTCCCACTCAAACGCCACCGCGACGCCCTGGCTCTGTCCATCTACACCTACGGCGACATCGTCCGACCGATCTTCGACTCCTGGCTCTCCTACCAAACTATTGCCTACAACACCCTCGCCTTGCCCTACTACTCTCCCTTCCACAACGTCTTCTCAACCCCCTGCACCTCCTTCTCCCTCCTCGCCCCCGTCATCTCCTCCACCATCGCCCTCCGCTGTGCTCTCCTCTCCCGCACCGCCGTCCACTGGGTCCGGAGATACCACAACGGCGCCTTTCCCCGATCCTCCCCGCTCTGGACCCTCCGCACCTGCGTCCTCCCCACCTTCGCCGACTACATCCCGACTTGGCGCAGAGACCTCAACGCCAGCCTCCCGCGCATCGTCCCCACTCCCACGACCTTGTCCCGCTTCCCGATCAACACCCTCACGCTCCGCGGCCTCGGCATCACCATTCACCAAGCGCACAACTACAACGCTCTCCTGGAAGGCTACCTCACCGCCCGCACCCCGAAGTCAGGCTCCAAATACGAATTCGACCAGGTCCTGCGGTGCATGGAGTGGTTGCTGCGGGACCCACGATTGCCGGAATTGCATTGGAGTCATGAGACGATGGGTCTGTTGCGGTTGCAGGAGGAGAGGAACAAGGCGGAAGCGGTTGTGCTCGGCGGGGATCGGGCGACGTTGGGGGAGGATGTCGAGAGGAATGCGGCGGATGTGGTCGCAGTGAAGAGGAGGGGTTTGGCGGGGTTCGTGGAGCGGAACGGGTGGCCGGAGTGGGTGGAGAGGGCGGAGTGGGTGGAGCTGGTTTGGGGTCTCGTTATGGCGGTCGTGAGAGATGATTGGGATGGCGGCTGCGATGCGACAGATGATTGGGATTGAAGGTGGAGGAGGTTTGGAGGTGGTCGGCGTGATGTGTAAGGGTGGGTGTCGCACGAGATTGACAGGGTAGAGCGCGCGCGGGAGATGTGAAAGGCATCGTATCATCAGCAGTATTATACAGGATGGATCCATCAACTCCCCAGGGCGCTTGCCCTCTCGCGTTTCAAAAACTTGCAAAACACACACACCTCTCAAGCCCGACTCAACTGACTGACCACCACCCTTTCCCTTGTCCTCCTTACCAACCCTCCTGGCCCGCCCGATCTATTGCACGACCACTCGCCGCGGCGTTTTCGACCAAGACTTCTCGGGACACAACGCTCTCAGTCCCTGAGCCCACCACACATCACCGTTGGCAAGAGACTTCCAGCACCTAAAGAACCCCCCTCGACTCATCCGACTGCATCCATTCCGCCGAGTATTATTCCGTTTCGTGGGAAAGAAGCACGCCCATGATCTTTTTTTTTCCCGGCCAAATTTGAAAGCAGATTCCCTGCGCAGCAGTGATGTGGGATTGGAAGAGTCGTCGACATGATCACCTCAAGCAAAGTTTTCGACAATGACCTACGATCAACCGTGAAGGTGTGCCAGCTGAACCGGTGCTAGAAGAGGCACCCTCGATATCATCACTATGGGTTTTGCATCGAACGGACTTTCCGGTGGGGTATCGTACTCGACCGACCTCCTCTAAGCCCTCCGACCTACCCTTTCTACTGAAGAATATTCTTCACCCCCCCCCCCCCCCCCCCCCTCCCCCCCACAAACAACCCGGTCCAGACGCAAGAAAGTCAGAGTAAACGCGGCGCGATCCATGACCTTTCAGTTTAAAGAGCCGGTATCGACCTTGTCGTCGTTTCGTTGCGTCCTACTCTCTTCCCTTTGTTTTGTGCGTCATTTAATTATCAGTCGGAAAAGTATATGCTGGACTAGCAGCTAGTTTCTATCTTCTGGAGACCAGAAAGATGCCGCGCTCAGGAGGATTGAAGATGCTGAAAATATAGCTCTGCCGGGAGCACGAGCCATGCTACTGCTGCTGCTTCGAAGCAACTTTTGGGCGAATTCGCTTAATACGGAGGTGGCGGCGGTTCAACGGTAAGGGAGGTTATGGAGTGACGAATCGGAAGTTTCCCGGCGGTAAAAGGGTAGTGAGGACGGCGGCGGTTTTTGTGGTCGGGCGCAGTGCGGTTTTTGTGGTCGGTCGCAGTGCGTGAATACAACCTTGACCATGCACAATCGTTGGTGGTATTTGATATATATACCTTGAGCTTGACCAGGAGCGAGGGGTTGGAAGGCGGCCATCGACGACGAAAATCACGGCAACGGCGATCATTCTGCTCTTAGAGTTAAAGGGTCTGTATTTGTTAAACTATCCGATCCTCCCAGCCTAGAAGCTAGCTACCGCGAGACCAACTCAGGTGCTGGGCATATGTCGGTTGGTAAGGAGGGCTATGGGAGCGATGGGTAGGAGGTGGAGGTTGATCGATTGCGGAGAGGAGAGCGACAGGAGAAAGTGATCTTGTGTGCTTCGTATAAGTATGCTAAACAGCAAGTTCGTCGCTCGTCCCCTGCCTCCTTCTTAGTTACGCTCCTTCCGTCCTCGTCTGTGCGTATTTAAAGCGCGTAAAAGCGGAAGAATTGATAATTCGATCGAGTGAGAAAAATCCCTTAAGCTGAAAGTAGCTGAGGTGGCTTAAGTCAGGTGACGTGAGCTTTGAGCCTCAGGCACCTCATCACCCGACCCCGCGCTAACCGACGTAGCAATTCCAGCGTCGTTCCGAAAAACTAAACCTGCAGTCACATCTATGATTACATCGTTAGGTCTGTCTTGACTAGTCCACGTATATAAGCTTTTCGTACTGGTGCCGATAATCTCCAGTAATGCCAATGCACTCTTCCTCGCCACCGCACTCTACAGGGCAGTAGCTACCGTTATTCGGGTTACGGACCTAGATACGAGAAGGGTCAGTATTGATTGTCGTCGAATAGGGGGGGCTTGATCCCTTACACAGCAGTGAGAACCATCAGGTTTTTTGCATTGTATCCAGTTGCTACAGGCCTGAGCTGTAAGGGCCATCGTCGCCCAGCTGATAAGGATATGGGTAAGTCGCACCATCTTGCCAAAAGAGATAAAAAGGTGTAGCGACGAAGGATGAATGAGGGGAAAGATTGGCGAGGAAGAGGCTTATGTGTCTTTCTCTACAAACTTGCACCTACAAGGGAAGGGAAATTTTCGAGTAAGGCATCTGGCAATCTCCAATCATATAATCGCGAGGCGAAAGAATCAGCGAGGAAGCAGTTCAAAATGCCTCATTACTTCCTCGAGCCTCCCCACTTCTGACCGATCCTATACCAAACACCGACACTAAACCGGGACAAGGTCAATTCCTGTCGCAAGGGCTGGCAGCTGGTTGGTCCTCTGTTCGCAAGGTTACTGGATAAGCGATCTGTTCAGGCTCGCGAGAATCCGGGTGCGATGGAAATTTTGACCGCAAAAGGTATAGCGAAATTTTGGCTCCGTAAACTGAGGCTAACGAGGGTAGTCTACCCGTATAGGTACATAGGGCAGCCCAAATAGCCCACGCCGCCACGGTCGGGATTTTTAAACTTTCTTGATCTCTACTAATATTTATCGGTAACATAGTCGGAAAACATTACTAATTATAATATTACTATATGAATATTTTACGAGTAGTCGTTATATATGTATTTATATATAAATTTAATAGCTAAATAGCTATAATAAGTAGATATATATAAAAGTCGCTAAATATATACCTAGAAACTATAAGACTTATATAACGAGTACTACTATAAACCCTTTACGAGTGTTATATAGTATCTATAGACCCTACGATAAATAAGTAATAATATTACTATAATACCTTAGCGGCTAAGAGATATTCGAGGAAAAGAATAAG
>AFIY01000448.1:0-66985 GCA_000223825.2 Zymoseptoria passerinii SP63
AGTGTACCGGACTGTTCTCGGTGTACTAGCAACGCGGTACGCGACATTAATTGTAATTACTTCTTTTTTGCCCTCCTTATGCAGCCGAAAGGTCCGGTGTTTAACGCTCGGGGAAGTAACGAAGCGACATAACAATGTCGATAGAGATGTGACCTTGACAATGGTCAATTGCGATGACCGATAGCAGCATTATTTCCCCCTTCGGGACCAGCTCGATCCACTCATGGAGACACATCCCTTCCCGACCATCGAGTCGACGTTCGAGCCGAGCTCGCAGCGATACGACAGAGCGTCCGGACGCTTCGACATTCATTAGCCCGTCACTTAGCCACGGCATCGACCACATCAAAGTACTAATCGGCCGCTCGCAAGAAGCTCCTGCACTACCCCCGTCGGGGATCCTTACTGCCCAAGTCTTCCGGCAACCTACCCCGACGATTTCGACCGTGACCATAGGGCAGATTTACCATGAGCTCGACCAGCTAAAACGACGAATACGACAAGAGCTGGACCAACAGCAACAGCAACCGCTCATACGAAGGATATCGCAGATAGATCCGGGCCAGGAGTCCGAGGAGTCTGATCTCGAGGATGGAGTGCTAGATGAGCGGGAGGAGGAGCTGGACAAAGCCAGGGACGATGTAGTTCTCGTGAGAGAGCGACTGGATGGGCTTCTCGAGAGGGCGGAGGCCAAGGTGGACGGCTTGACAAATGAGAAGGAGAAGCTTGAGAGTACATTGGCATGGTACCAGCATGAGCTTGACAGATCAGAGGCTGAACGGCGAAGTCTGGCGCAGGATCTGGATAAGATACGGACGGATATCAGGCACCTCAACGGCGTATTGGAAGGGGCAAACGGAACATACGAGGAACAAAAGAGACGTTCGGAGGACTTGCAAAAGGAGAAGCTGCAGGCTGATGCTGCGTATGACAAAGCTCAGAACGAGGTGACCAACCTCTTGAAGCTCAACCGCGAGCTAGAATCTGCACTTGGGTCTGCACGAACCGACCACAGCAAGAGTGCTGAGCAGCTCCGCATCCATAACGAAGAGCATGAGTCCATGACTACGAAATTGAGGTCCGAGATTGCTGATCTCCAGAAAACATGTGGAGACAAGGACTCCGAGATAGAGTTGAGTCGCTCTGCCACCGAGCAAGTGCAGCAGAAGCTTGCGCGAACAGAGACTTTGGTCGCAGAGACAAGGGAGGGGTACGAGACACGACTCAAGGAACTCTCATTCCAGGCAGGCCAGAGTAAGGCCCTGTCTGAATCAGCGCTGCGCGAAGTAGACTCTCTGAAGGACGAGCATAACCACGTTGTCAAGGACAGAGATGCCAGCAAAGTTCGCATTGATGAACTCGAGACCTCCTTGGACCAACATCAGGTCAAACTTGGTGCTGCCGTATACGCCCAGCAGCGCCTGGAGAAGCAAGTGAAAGATGATGGAGCCAATCATGAGCAGGCCATTCAGGAAATGCAGAATATCCACGATGCCGAGCGCAAGCAGCTGGAAGAGTCTCTGGTCGTTACGAAAGAAGGTCACTCGCGGGAGCTGGATACCCTCCGGACTAGCGCTGCAATGGAGCTTCAGACCGCGAGGGCAGAGCATGCGGACGAAGTTGCGCAACTTACGGCGGGTAGCCGTAGCGAACTTGACGCAGCCAACAAGGCTCATACAACTGCTCTCGCATCCGCTGAAGAGCTTCACAGGACCGAGCTTGAGACCGTAAGATCAAAGTACGAGAATCGTCTTCGAAGTCTCAACGACAAGCTTGAACAAGCAGTAAACGATTCCGAAGCGACTGCCACAGCCCACAGCGCGGAGCTTGAGATCGTTCGCTCAGAGTACGCAGCTCGTGTCCAAAATCTCAACGATAAGCTCGTACAAGCAACGAAGGACTCGGAATCTGCAGCCACGGCTCACATTTCTGAGCTTGAAACTGTGAGACCGGGACATGAGACTCGTCTCCAGACTCTCAACGACAAGATCGAAAAGGCAGCGGTAGACTCGGAAGCTACTGCCACAGCGCACGCTTCGAATCTTGAGACTCTCCGTGCTGAGTACGAGGGTCGCCTCCAAGCTCTCAACGATAAGCTCGAACAAGCAACGAAGGACTCCAAATCTGCAGCCACAGCTCACGTTTCAGAACTTGAGGTTGCCCGATCCGAGCACGGAGCTCGTCTTCAAGCTGTAAGCGCCAGTATGGAGGAGGTGAAGCGGCAGCTGGCAGAATCTGAGACGATCTCAGCTTCACGTATCGGAGAATTAGAGAAACGTGTGTCCAGCGAACGAAACGAGAAGTCGGTGGCTGTTGAACGGCTGAACGAGGTGGAGACTGCGTTGCAGTCACGAGTCAAACACTTGGAGGCCGAGTTGAAGACGGCGGAGCAGCAGGTGGCCAGCCTCGAAGAAACGATAGCCGAGATGGACAGATCTGGTAATACACGCCTGGACGGGCTGACTCTGCGGCTATCTCAGCAGGCTGAGGAATTCAGTAAAGCTAGCGCTGAGCTCATATCCTTACGTGAAAAGACGAATGCGCAAATTGCAGATATGGAGGCATCTCATCGCAAAGTGTTGGAAGAATCCGAGAAGCGGCGCCAGCTCCTGGAAGAAGATCACACCCAACAGATCTCCCGGCTCGAGAAGGAAAATAGCGCTACGGTGCAAAGCGCCACCGCAGAGTCGGAGAAGAAGCACCGAGAGCGCGTCAGCCATGTGGAGGCACAAACAGAAGCGCGGATCCGGACGCTCATGCAGGAGCAACACCAGCAGAGCATTGCCGAGATGCGGCGTGATCACGAGGCGCAAATCTTGGACATCACGACGAAGGGCTCCACGGAAGCTGACGGTCGGATCGGAGAACTACGCACGATGCACGAGTCGAGACTCGCTGGTCTCGACGATGCGCATAAGAATGCACTGGACGATATGAGTGGGGCCCATGCCGCCGCAATGGAGAGCGCCGAAGATCGCTACAAATCTCTCGAAGAGGCGCACAAGGCCGCCCAAGAAAGCATACAGCAACACTTCGACGATCAAATATCGAAGCTTAAGGAAGAGCATGCCTCTGGAATTTCTCAACTGAAGCATGATCTTGAGAACTCTCGAGAAGCAGTGCGAGCTGCGGATGAACGTTGCGAGTCCCTGGCAAGCTCGCATGCCACGTCTCTGGCTGAGATACAGAAACGCCACGAGGTGACTGTGGAGCAATTGCAAAGTACACACCAGTCTGCGCTTGCGGCAGCGGGTGACAATGAGCAGCAAGTTGCCTCTCAAGCTGCGGCGGAGCATCAGCAACTCGTCAAAAGCCTGCAGTCTGACCATCAGTCTGCGATGTCCGCAGTACGCAAGGATCTCGAGGCCGCGACAGAAGAGCTGCAAAGCGTCAAGACAAATGCTGAAGCAGGTCGAGTCGAGCTGCAAAGGGTGGCGGACGAGGCAAAACGGGCACTCACCGCCGCAGAGGCGCGTTTCAAAACGGAGCTGACCGAGCGTGACTCTGCCGCCGAGTCTTCAATTGCCGAGCTGAATGAGACGCACGCGCAAGAGGTACTTCGCATTCGCGAGGATATGGCGAGCCATGACACATATCAACAGTCTGCCGACTCGAACCTCGAGGCCGCTGAAGAAAAACATCAGCGCACAAGAGATGAACTTGTGAACGCACACGGCGCTGCACTAGCGTCTCTAGAGAACGACTTCAATATTGCGAGGGAGCAGCAATCTGCGACGCACGAGACGGCGATGCGTGCCATCCGAACAGAGCTTGACGCCGCTAGACACGACGCCAAAAATTTGCGCCTGAAGCATCTGGACGAGGTGCAACAACTTCAAGTCAAGCACGAGACTGATCAGCAATCCATTCGGTCAGAAACCCAGGAAGAGATCACCCTCCTTCGTCGAACTGCAGATGAAGCGATTGAAAGTCGGAATCGCACCGAAGCTGAGCACGGAAGCAGCCTGGAGGCCCTCAAAGGTAGTCAAAGTCTTGAAATAGACGCATTGAAAGCAAGACTCGAAGCAGAGCTTGCAAAGCACTCCAATACGGCATCAGAGCACGAGAACAACTTGAAATCCCTGCACGAGACCAACGCGGAGTCGGATTCGGGACGACAGGAAGAATTTGAAACGACTATCAGCCAGCTGAAGGCCGACTACGACAAAAGACTGGAAGATGCGGAAGAAAAGCACAATCGGGCAATGTCATATCGCGAAGGCGTTTGGACTGCTATGTTTGACGAATTGAAGGCTGCGCACGACAAGTCACTGGCAGAGACTCTCGAGGCAAATGCGTCCGATCTTCGCGCCGTTGAAAAACGACACAATGAAGACCTTGCAAACGTTTCGGCAGACACTCTTTCGGATTCGCAGGAAGGAGACGCCGAAGCGGGCCCGCAGAGCCATGAAGCAACTGGCGATGCAGCGGCTAAAGCGCAACGAAGCCGGCGAGCAGAAGTGCGCAGTCTCAAGCGGCGGCATCAGGACGCAATCGCGCATGTACGATCTACCGCACGGAAACAATATGCCGCTCAAATCACGGATCTTGAAGAGGCGCATCAACGGGAATTGCAGGCTGCAGAGGAGCGGATCGCGGCCCTGAAGCTGTCAAGCCAGAACGAGCCAGATGGTCGCACGGCAACAACAGCTCAGGAGCATCAAGATGAGATCTCGCGTCTGCAGCTCGAGTATCAGTCAAGAATCTCGGATCTAGAACGCCAGCTACAAGATCTACGAGCAGTCAACGAGTCGACGCGACAAGCTGATCATCAACCAGGAATCGAGGATCTGAAAGCACGATTAGACGCAGCACTCGAGGCCCAAGCCGAAGCAGAGAAGCAACTCGTGGCACTTCGTAGGAACTCAAGCAGCAGCGACAAAGGGTCACGAGAAAGACGAGGGTCAGATACCCAATTGCACGCTTTGCAACTGGAGAACAGGAACCTGAAGAAGCAACTGTCTCTTTCGTCTTTGAATCTCCGTCAACCGCGAGGCGGCAGTGGCAGAATTAGCCCGATCGTTGGCAGCAATGTCGACGTGGCGTCCCTCAATCTGCGCATGGCAAACATTGAGGAGGAGCGTGAAGCGTTGCGAAACGCTTTGAAGAAACGAAGCGAAGAGAAGCTTGATCTGGTACGCCAGAACGACTTCCTTGTCAAGGAACTGGAAGTATCTCTAGCTCGAAGCTCAAAAGGAAAGCAGCCAAGCGCGGCTAGATCAGACGCCATGGTGCAGACCGAGGATTCTGTCCTTGAGCCTAGCGGTTTTCCTGAGCCCAGAGCAGACTTCTCGGTTGTCCATGCAGTCCGAGAAAAGGTTCGCACGAGCTGGCGTCCTCAGACACCTTCGAGTCCAATCTACGATCAAGGCAAGAAGGAAGAAGACGATATGCTTGAAAAGCCTCGTTCTTTCGAAGGTGACCCCGACTATTCCCGATCAGAACGCGAATTGCAAAAAGCCAAGGACGAATTAGCTGCAGAATACACCGCCAGGATCGACTTACTGGCGTCAGAAAGGGAGAGAATGGAAGAGACAGTCACGCAGAAACAGCAGGCTGCTTTCGCACAGGAGCGGGAGGAGCTTCTTGCCAGCTTCGGTGCACATGAGTATAGGTGGATCGACCAGCCCACACCAAAGGGCCTTTCAGCAGCCCAGGCCATAGCTCTGCGGGCTGCAGAGCAAAAGCTCGTTGCCGATTACCACAAACGCCTTGCCAGCCGCAAATCGCAGATCGCGTCGAAGCACGACTACGACTTTCAGAACATCGCCGCCGACTACGACCGTAAAGTGGGTGAGCTCCTTGACGATAAGTCGAAATGGGAAGACGACCTTTCTGTTGATCCGTCCAAATTTAAGCATGATCTAGACGCGCTCAACAAGAGTTCATTGATCCTGGAGACTGAGCGCGGAAGGGCGACTCGGCGACCGCTCTCACTGCATTCCACTGTGAGTCCGATCCACCCGAGTGAGTCGTCGACACGAATGAGCCCTACTTTGAGGAGCCCTGTGAGTCCGACAACGACAGCAGGCGCATCGAGGCGCATTCGCTTGACAGCTTCGCCACATGCATCGGACTCGCGTCCAAGGCAAACGTCCAGCAGGATCGTGCTAGTGCCGGAAGAAGACGACATCGGCCAAGACACAACATACCATCCCTTGAGAAGTCGCGAGAACCATGCGCCTATTCAACAACACTCTTTGATGCGAGCCAAATCGCCCACGAAGATGCAGTCTCCTTCGAGCAGTGTTCCCAGCCCGGAAAAGACTTCGAATCCCGTGGCCTCAAACCCTATGTTTTCGCCCGTGTTACCGCTCACATACAATCCCGGTCCTCTGCCTCCACCTGGCCGCCGGATCAGAAGCCGACCACCACGCGACTCTGCCATTGAGCCCTCATATAAACGTCTCTCCGCGTACGTCGAAGAAGAAGAACAGAAGAAAGCTTCTACACCTGCGAAACCTGGCCTTCTCCGCCGAGTACGAGACAAGCTCTCCATCTCTTCAGATCACTCTCACCACTCAAAACCTAGCGACTCGATGCCGCCGAGACCTGCTACGGCGGCCTCGCACATTGCGGTCATGTCATCGACGCCGAACGATCAGCGACCGTCCTCTGCTGCGTCGTGGCACGCAAAGAGGAGCGGTTCCAAGTCCGCGAGAGGTAGACTGGGATGAGCTGCCTCCTTATATAATCCTTCTTGCCCATTGGTTCGAAAGCATGAATCCGAGACGCTCTGCAAATGGACTTCAAATGCCCGTAGATGGGACAGGTCACGAAAAAGGAGGGATATACCATTTCCTACGAATCACACAGCGAGCATTCACCGCAGCGCGTTTCTTGCATACAGCTACGTTTTACAAAAGAGCGACAAGACCTCTGTAGTCTTACAATCGACTCGAGCTACCCTCTCTGTCCCTAACATCAGTTCATCACTCTCCCACTTTCGCAAACCACTCGGCAAAACGTGCTGGTGCTAGGTCCTTACGGCATGACCGCGATACACTCAATCTCGACATCCGTGCCCAGAGGAAGCTGCTTCGCCGCGACGCAACTAGAAATTATCCCGTCAGCTCTTCGACGCTCACTACTTGGTCGACGTATGACCAAAGTCTTGCTTACGTCCTGCACGGCTTGACGTCACCCCAGTAAGTCTGATAGACCTCATTCATCGCCGCAAAGTCTTTCATGTCCGCGATGAACACGTTGACTTTGACGACGTTGTCGGGGGTCGTTCCGGCGGCCTCGAGCACGGCGTACAGGTTCTTGATGACTTGGTGCTACGAACGTGAGCCGTTAGTCTGACCAACCCACCTTGGACCGCACGATGTCGCCTGATTTCAACATACTGTACGTGCTCCGACATCTCCTTCAACCATCTTGCCCGTAGCTGGATCGATGGCTACTTGCCCGGAACAGTAGACTGTGCCATTGGCGATGATAGCTTGGTTGAGGACGCCTGCAAGTGGCGGAGGAGCGTTTTTGGTGAGGACGACTTGTTTGGCAGGCATTTTGAAGGTGATGGCCGTAGTTTTACGCAAGTGCAGGTGAGGAACCAGACAACTTAGCAGATGTTGACATTCTGACGATAAACGATAGGGCGGGAAGATGTCTTGGTGCGCTGAGATAGGCGCGGATCGGCTTAGTCATGTGAGGCTTCTAGGAAAATGGAACGAAGGGGGTGAGTGAGTGAAACTTTTGGTATATGCTATCTAATCGCTTTTCTGTGGATACAGTTCATGATCTCGTCGCCAAAAAACATTCATCAAACAAGTGACCGTCTCGCAGCGCACTCTACTCTGCCGTAAAGGCGTCGGCCTCAGCTGCGAGAGCCTTTCCTCGAGCCTGCTGGGCACGACGAGGACGACGACGACTACCAGACGAGACCTCTGATCCTTCAGCACCTTCATTCGACTTCTCAGCGGTAGTGTCCTTCGCGCTCTCACTTGAGGCCGTCTCAGAACCCTCCTTCGTGCTGTCTGTGGCCACCTTCCCACCATGCCCCACCTCTCCTTTCATGTACTTCACCTTTGCCTCTGGTCCCGCCTTGTCCAATGTCGGCTTGAAGGCTCCGGCACCCTTCCTCGATTTGCTCTTCGAGAGGGTCACTGATTTCGCCTCAGCTCCGTCTCCAATCTCCAAACCCTTCGCATACGCCACACGACGCGCCTTGAAGACTTGACTGAGCTTGCTCTCGAAGCCCTTGTTCTCTTCTTCGGCAAGGAAGGCATCGAACTCGGAGAGCTCTTCGGGAGTATACTCCTTGGCGCGCCAGAAGTCGTGAAAGGAATTGATCGCCCTCGCGACAGCGGAGTCGGCGAGTGGAAGGTAGCGGATGAGCTGGCGGAAGGTGTTGACGTCTGGCCGGTTCTTGGTGAGGCGGTTGAGAATTTCGACGCGGACGCGTTTGGGAGATGGGCGGAGATCGAAGCAGAGAGCGGCCTGGTAAAGATCGATGAGGTCTATCAGTTGGGCCTCATCGAGTGAGCTCGGACCGTAGTCGAGAAGTCGCGCACTGCCATCCGCGTCGGCGTTGTCCTTCATCCACTTGAGGGCGGTCTGGACCGCATCGTAAGATGGCATCTCCGGAGCGTCCAAGAACAACTTCAGCTGCTTCCTGCCCTTCGGAGCGCTGGAGTGGAGCGGAGACGGCACAATGGTCTGGGTCTGCACCGGCAAGGCACCAGCCGCTGGCTTAGGGCTTCCTTGGTAGCCGGAGTCCCGGGGAGATCCTGGCTGATCGGAGGACGTGGTATTTGGTGCTGTCTGAGCCCTGTTGCCTGATTTGACTGGTCTTGGAAACGATTTTGCCGCCACGGTGGAGAAGCGGACGAGGACTTTGAGTGGAATGGCCTCGACGAAGTCATCGAGGATGTAGACATCAACAAGCTCTGGCTTGAAGTGACGACGAGTTGGCATGTCGGTTGGCGCAGGCTTGCCGTAGCGAGACTTTGGGCCGAAGCCGATGATCACGGGCTGGGTGTCCATGATGTCGACGATGGTGTGGCGTGTTCGAGTCCAGTCAGGAACTTGCCACCAGAAGGCGAGGGGATCGATGATGCGAGAGAGTTGCTGATTGTGTTGTTGAGGGATGTGTGCTGAGATGGGATCAATGAAGGTAGATGCTGTTGGATCCAGAGTGATGTTGGTAAAGGAGGGTTGGTGGGAGTGGATGGTTGAGGAAGGTTGATGAGTGTGGAAGGTTGATGAAGAAGAAGGAGAGAACGTCGACCGTCGACGTGGTTTTGTGCCATGCCTCGTAGAAGGTGGTCCGCGCGTCGTGCGTGAATGTTGCCTGTCACCACCCGATCGGCGCGTGATACTCGAGCGCAGCATCTGATCGTAGTGATCCCGTGGCATCAACTCGTGCTGCTGATAATCCGGACAATGCTGTGATTCGCATTGTCGACGAAGCCGAAGAAGTTCGCTTCCATGTTCGAAACTATTCATCGGCACTCTTGAGCCGAGTCGTGACTACCGGCTGTGTCGTGCGGGTGAATGCTGATTGCGGGTGCGCACGCCCAAGATTGGTTAGGTAGCTGGGCGTTCTTGACGTGACCGACGACTTTCGTGAATGTGAGATGGCAGAAGCTTTTGGTGAATGCTCTCCTTGGATTCAGGAGGAAAAGTGCGTCCCATGGCAAAGCGATGCTCACAATCTGTACGTGGTTGTGTATTGTGTATAGTTAGCAGATCCTTTGATGCAGGAGCTGGATCTTCCCAGACGCGGCGGGACTGTTGCCCTCGAAGCAATCCAATGCTTCCTGTTGCTGAGAACAACTACTACCTTAGCCTTCAATATCTATTGCGACCTACATACAATCAGTGGTGAGCGGCGAGGTTAGAATAATGGGCTGCAGATCTGTCGCTGCAGCAAACAAGATCGTCACAAATTGAACCCAGCTGTCGCATCTAAGCCTCGTCTGTGTAGTCGCAGTCGTACAATGGGGATCGCATGAGTTCGAACAGGACCGATGCATTCATTCATTCATTCATTGATTGTCGATGAAGCAGAAGGCACAACAAAGAGGTGTTGTTTGAGCCTCCTCCCCTCCACTCGCTGATCATTGATTGGCTCAGAAATGTCCCAGTCGCGGCGCGTAAATGCCGAAGCTTAAAACAGACCAGCGCGTCTGCGAGACATTTTTGATTGTACCTCTGACCTGTAGTCGTCTCGACTTTGCGCGTGATAATCAAGCCACCGACAGCGACGGCAAACATAAGAACAAGCTGTTCGCCGCTGCTCTGCTTGCTGTGAATGCCGCCCGCCATGTCCAAATTCACCCTCGCCGTTGTCGCCGGTGCCTCCGCAGCGGTTGGAGCTGCTACGACCGCAGTTCTCTACGGAGTCGGCAAGCCCAAAGAGACCACGACGACTACAACGATTACCGCCACGAGTACCTCACCGTCTGCTTCTCGAACATCGCCTCCCCCTGCCGCTCCGATCGCACTCCCTCACGACTACACCAAGCTCCCTCCCGTTCCTCCAGTCGATCCCGCCGGCGTCTTCCAATATGGCTTCCCAGGTCCCGTCTCCGACATCCGCAACGCGCCTTCCCTGACATCCTCGTACAACCGAACCACACGAAACCCACACTGGGTCGCCGAGCACATCACGCCCGCGAGTCTACTCATGCAAAACGGCGACCGCAGACATTCACAATTCGCAGAGGACCTCACAATACCTGAGAAGTTTCGCGCAAAGCTGAAGGACTACTTCCGATCGGGCTACGATCGCGGACATCAGGTACCTGCTGCGGATGCGAAGTGGAGTCAGGAGGCTATGGACTCTACATTTGCACTGTCGAACATGTGTCCGCAGGTCGGCGAGGGTTTCAATAGAGATTACTGGGCACACTTGGAGGACTTTTGCCGACGATTGACATCGTTCTACCCGTCCGTCCGCATCGTCACTGGTCCTCTCTATCTTCCCAAACGGGATGTGGACGGTAAATGGAAGGTGTCGTACGAAGTCGTCGGGCACCCACCTAACGTCGCTGTGCCGACTCACTTCTACAAGATCATCTTCGCGGAGGACGGAAGAGCCGGTGGAGCGGTGAGTCTGGGTGCTTTTGTGCTGCCGAATGATCGGATACCCAACGACAAGCCGCTGCAGGACTTTGAAGTGCCGATCGAAGCCCTTGAGCGTGCTTCGGGACTGGAGTTTGCGAGTCTGCTCCCAGCCGCGAGGAGGAAAAAGCTGTGCCAGGAAGTCAGCTGCAGCATCATCGTGAAGCAGTACGCTGAGCGTCAGCGCACGATGATGACACCTCCGCCGCAGAACCTTCCTCGACCGTGAGGCGGTGGAGGGTCCGCTGCTTGGGTGTGGGGTGTTCGAGTTTGAAGTACAGCGATCGGACTTGTGTTCGCAGCTGCGATCTTGCAGCGGAGCGTGGAGTTTTGACACAAGTCCTGGCATTTCTGCCTCTGTGCAGCCAGATAATGTACAATTGCAACTCTTCTGGTCGTAGTGACTTCTTCTTGCGGCGTAGCCTTGTGCTCCGTCGTGTCCATCAACGCCTCGCAATGCTCTTTTCACTTTGGGCCCAAACAGCTCTCATCGACTGTGCCTGTGTTTTCATTCGTGCTCGTCGTTCTTCTGCGTTGTTCAAAACGGTGACTGGCCACCAGCGGCGGTCTTTTGAATGTGACCCAGATATTGCTGGCTGACAATGTTCCATCCTTTCATGTACTTATCCATGCAGGCCTACCATATCTCAACGTCAGTTCCAAAAATATTCCTCCCAAGCGCATCTTTTTTCATACCGTGTAACATGTCGTCTCTCCCGAGCTCAAAGATGTCCCCGGTTTCGGTACGCAGCGCTCGAAGCAATGCTCATTGACTTTCTGTTCCATTCAGCTCGAGTCAGCCTCTAGTGTACTCCATATTCTCTCCTCCGATCATTGTATGACATGACGTACGTCGACCAATTGTCGGGCATTTTGCAGGGCGGCTTGTTGGCGCACTTGTTGCATCAACTCTTGCTTCGGGTCGGACATGGTTGGTGGTCGACGGTAAGGATTTGGGTTTCTGCGCTGGCGCGAGCGAATGGACGTAGATACGTTGAGGTCGTTTTCGGCGATTAGGTATGGTTCTGCATGTACAGAAGTCGTTGATGGTCGTTCGTAATGTATCTTGTGGTTATGCAGTCGTCGATATCTCTCGGTCGTCTCTTCGGCGGCGAACTATTTAGGCGAAGTTCGGCCGAGAAGAGGACTTCACCCTGCCAGTCTGGACTTCCGTTACGAACATCAACGACGAAATCACGGCTGACAGGACATCTTCTTTCTACAGTCGCTCGCCTCCGTCTCCAGCCCCAAATCCACACCTAAACTCACTCAGGTGCAATTGCCACTTGAGCGGCATCCCAAAAGCAGACTCGTCTCAGACAGCTTCCACTTCCTGCTGGCCCATTGTCATCCTCGACATCTGTCGAGCCAATGCGAGCTTCTGTTGTATTTGACCTTCACTCACCTGGCTCGGTCCCTCTCCAGCGCTGCGAGAGCTCCACTCGTTCGTGCCTCATCTGTGTCTCTCGGGACCTCCTTGATGACACGAGCAGGGTTGCCTACCGCGACACTGTATGGCGGCACATCCTGACCTCTTGTCAACGACTGTCCAACATATCAACAACACTCAAAGACTGCTCTCACCCTCGTCACCACGGCTCCAGCACCAATGACCGACCCTTTGCCGATGCAGACACCAGGCAGAACGATGACATTTCCGCCTAGCCAAACGTCTTCCTCAATGTGTATTTCGCCTCCCATTTCGGGTCCGGTCGTTCCACTCCGGACGTCAGGATCGAGCGGATGAGTGGCACTGTACAAAGAGACGTTCGGCCCGAACAAAGTTCTAGCACCGATCGTGACCAGGCATGTGTCTGCTATTGTAGCGTTGAAGTTGATGAACTACGACGGGATGTTCAGCGTCCTGTTGGGTCACTTGTAGGGTCGGTACCACGCACGAGAGACACTCACGACGTTCTTGCCGAGCTTCACGTTCGTACCGTAGTCGATATGAATCGGTGCCTCGACCCATGCATCGTCAGCGAACAACTCCTCGTCAGCTTCCTCTGTTGCTGCAGGTGCTGGAAGCTCGTTCTTGTCGCCAACTATGCTGTCCTACATCAGCTTCGCGAGATGCGAACTTTGCGTAGCAGCGCATCAACTCACTCGTTCCAAAGCTCGACTTGGCGACGTCTCGTTATATCTTCGGCGTTGTTGAATCGCTTGCATGCTTGCGCGCATCGACGGCGTTCGTTGACCAGCTCCGGCGTGAACGCGTAGTAGAGTTCGCCACGCAAACTTCGAGCTTTATTTTCGGACATTGGCATTTTGACAACCGATGTGCTTGACAGTTTCAACTCAGAACCAGAGTAGCTATCTCGTGTCAAATTCGACGTGGCTAAAATGTCAACGAAACGATCGAGGCGGTATTCAGCGGAAGGAAGCCAAGACCCTTGAATCGCGCCAAAGCTTCACCTCGCGTCACCTTCCCTCAGGCTCGCAGCTTGATCAAACAACATGTCTTTGAAATATGGTCTCAATTTGAAGAAGAAAGCACCAGCGCCGACACGTCGAGCGATCTTCGACGAAGATGGCGACGAGGATGAGGATGACATTCAAAAGACTGGACCCGAGGAGGCCGCCATAGAGGAGATCAGCACATTTGGCCGCAATGAGCCATCGAAACCCCCCAAACTTGCCGCCGGCTTGACAGTGAAGCCCAAAACGAAAGCGCCACTACCTCCTCCTCCAAAGAAACTCGATGTCGACTCAAGACAGGACATGTCAGCGCTACATGCAGCGAAAGCGCAGGTCAAGGCCGCCGAAGAAGTGGATGCCTCGATCTTCGACTACGATTCGTTTCACGATGCCAAGCAGTCTGTGACGGAGGCGAAACAGGAAGCAGCGCGACAAGATGCGATCGAGCGAAAGCCAAAATACATCAACAATTTACTGGATGCTGCTGCCCGACGGAAACAAGACCAGCAAGTCGCCCGGGAGAAGTTCCTCCAGAAGGAGCGAGAGGCGGAGGGCGATGAGTTCGCGGATAAGGAGAAGTTCGTCACGAGTGCGTACAAGGAGCAGCAGGAGGAGACGCGACGATTAGAGGAGGAAGAGAAGAAAAAGGCAGAAGAGGACGAGAAGCGGAAGAGACACACTGGAGGTGGGATGCAGGGCTTCTACAAGACAATGATGGACCAGTCAGAGCGTCAACATCAAGAAGCGGTCGAAGCCGCGGAAAGGGCGGAGAAGGACGGCACAGCCAAGAACCGAGTGGAGGAGAAGAAGAAATCCGACGCCGAGCTCGCGGCAGATCTGAAAGCGAAGGGTGTCAACATTCACGTCAACGAGGAAGGTCAAATCACAGACAAGCGAGAGCTTCTGACAGCCGGCCTCAACGTAGCGCCTGCCGGTAAGGCTTCGGGTTCGAAGGGGTCGGACCACCTCAAGACATCGGCACGAGCCAACCAATCCGCGTTTCCTTCTCGAAATGCTGGGTCTCAGCAGGCTCAACGTGAACGACAGACGAGGATGATGGAGGAGCAACTCGAGGCGCAGAACAAGCGTGCGAGAGAGGAGGAAGAGGAAGAAAGGGCGAGAGTGGAGCGCGCGGCGAAGACGACAAAGACAGCTGCGGATGTCAGTGATGCGAAGGCGAGGTATCTCGCGAGAAAAGCTGCAAAGGAGCGTGGTGAGGGATGAGAGAAATGTCATCTGGAGTTCTACATGGAAGCGCCAGATACTTTGGTTGGTACAGTATCACAGTGCCATCTACCTCTCCAGTGCCAATACACTGTTGGATGTCTCACACAGTACTAATTTGGTCGTCGGAATGGAGCGTTTGACCATGTACAGCTGTTTCTACCTTTCACTGCCTATTCTTCTTCACTCCTCGAGTTCCCATCTCATAGACCGCCTCGCTCTCAGTGCAATTCGTGATTCGTAAAGTTCTTTCTCCACGTCCGTTTCCCATCCTCCATCCTTCTCAATGTATCACAGGAGAGGCTTGGCGCTGAAGTGAGACGAGCTACTGTACTCGGTACAGTCCCTTCGTCCTGTCCTGCGAGCTACCGTGCGAGCATGATTCCACGGCAACCTTCCTCCATCACCTCCGTTCCATCCACACCATCTCAACGGTACACCTTCATAACACCTCACTCCTGATGTCAAGCTCTAATTTGGCGTCGCAGTCTTTGGTGGTGTTGGATAAGCCAGTTCAGGCGAGGCCCTTCTCGATGGCTTGCAGTGCGGGCACATGGCCTTCGATTCGACCCGCACAGTGCGGTAGTCTTCGCAATAGAGTATCCTTGTGACGTCTTGAGTGATGTTCTTCGGACACATGTGTGTGTGCAGTGGGACGTGCTCCATGCAGGTGATGAAGTGGGTGTAGATTTGATGACACATTGTTCGGATGTGGAAGGTGTTATGGTATCTTGACCTCGCTCGTGTGATCGATGGTTATTGGTCGTTGAGTTCGATGCGATGGGTGATGCGTGGGTCGCTGGTATCCGAGACTCAATGTAAAGAGCCGCCAGTCAAAAATATCGGGTTCCGTTGCTGAGTCGACGCAGTTTGTCGGCGCAAGACTGCGAGAATGAGGAAAAGAGTTTGAGAGACGGCACGCGTCGATGTCATTCCGATGGAGAGTGACAGAGTAGATCGTCCTCCTACTTATGTCGTATGTGTGGTACTTTGAAGTTTGGTATCGGCGCTTCGCAAGTCTGAGTGTTTGCGAGGTTTGGGCCGACCCGTATGCAACAAACACCGCTGATTGTCGACAACGCGTCGTGCAAACATGTTTTCGCAGACTTCATGCACGCACCGACGGTATAAGTAGTCGATTGAGGTACCTCTAGAGGCCTTCTTGCATGGATTCTGTGAAGAAGTTTGCACTTTTCGCTTCAGCTCTGGGAGGATCTTGGTTTGCTGTGCAAGCTCATGTCATCAATGCCGACGTTTGCAATGGCTATTAGTAGATGTACCGAGTTCGCAACAGCCTGTACTGCTGTCTCCAACGACGCCGACCGAGGCTCATGCGTTTCACTCTTTCCTCGGTCTATCGTTCAATGCACATGGACGTTCACCAATCTCCACACCCAGCAGATCGACAGAGACTTGTCCGAGTGGCACTTCCACGGTGCCATGCCGGAGACGTGCTAACCATACGGCATCAGGATTCTGTTGCTCAAACGCTTGTCGAACATTCTGCTCCTCAATGCAGGGTTCCATCATGTTCAGAGCGACATCGAAAGTTTCGGGTGGTAGCGAGACATACCGCACCGCAGCAATGATGGCGTGCACGAGAGACATCCATACTGGTTTCGTTCCCGCATTAGTACTCTCAGCAGAATATGATTGCATGCGGGCAACGGCCCTCTGCAAGCTCGCATGGGCCGATACCAGATCATTCATATCCGGCTTGCCTTGCACGCCATACTCCGACTGGACGACTTGCAGTATGTCCCGCAGTGTCGCTTGATGGATATTGACCAACGTCGGCCATACCTGGAGTATGCGATTGCGCATGAAATCTCCTGCATACTCGCACAGCAACGCCACGATTTCCAGCGCTGCAGCCAATACTTGAGGTTCGTCGTCTTCCAGCCGGGAAACAATCTCTGGCCACAGCGTATTTATGAGTGGCAAGAATGTGTTTTCGTGCTGAGCAATGGCTGGCACAGTAGTCTTGATCAAAGCGAGCAAGGAGGTGCGGAGCGATGCTGAGGCGGATGGCAGGAAGTGCTGGGTGAGCTCGGATATTTTGAATAGGAGATTGTACGTCTTTGGCGCGGGAGGTCCCGGGTCTGGCACATCCACAGGTCGCCCCTCAGTACATGATGACCCCTGATCATCTTCATTCTCGTGCTCATGATCATCAAGGTCTTGTCCCTCCTTGCTACCCCATGGTCGCTGTGCATGAGCTTCTGCTTTGTTCGTATCGATAGCGGCCCATTCAGCATCCTCGGCAGCCATATCTCGTAAGTAGTCAGCCAAGTCAGCGAGTGGCGATGGCGTCCAGCATTCACCGCATCCCCCGCCGATTGCGTGCCTGTCAATCTGCTTTTGTGGAGGTGCCGCCAGTAGGGGCGCTTTGGCTCCTTCATCGGCGATGACGCCCAAAACTTGGAATAGAAGCTCCACCAGCAGAGGGTATCCATGGTAATCTTCAAGCGCAGCGAAAATGCTTTCGATGGTGTCTTCCAGATACGGCAGCAAGCTAGGTCCGGCCAATCGCACCATCATCAACAAGACTTGCGGAGCTTGGGGGCTCACATCGAACGAGTTCAACCTCAGAGCTACCGTGTTCGTCAAGTAGTCGACATTGTCCACGATCAGCTCTTTGACCGACGAATAGCCACACGACCTCGTGAAGATATTTAGAGCAACGATACTATCCTGCTGGAGCTGCCGATCCGGTGTCGCCAAAGTATGAAGTACTGGATACAGAGCATCAATGAGCTCGTAACGAAACTCTCGACCACTGGCTTCAGCTCGTAGTGCCAAGGCACGCAATGCTAGTGACTGGAGCCGCGAGTCTGGGGAACCCTCGGCCAACAAGTTCAAAGCAAAGGAATAGAGATCTTCCACGTGCTCCTCCAAGGCGAGTGACGATTTTTCTTCAAAGTCCAGTAGTCCCGCCAGATCCTTTCCCGCGTTGAGTCCAGCTTGTGTATATTCAAGAAGCAGCCAGAATGTGGCAAGTCGTGTCTCTGCTTGCGCGTGGCGGAACGTCCTGGTGAGGTCGGTCGCGAATGTGGTCGAGGATGAGGAGGCGCTCATTGACTCAATCAAATGCCTTATGCTAGCCATGATACCAACCTGCGCTCGATGAGTGGCAAGTGGTAGATTAAATGTGGTAGTCGCAGTTGTTTGACCGGACATTTCGATGTCCAGGGCCTGAATCGGCTGCGGACTGGTTCCCGATTGGGATGAGCCCGCAGACGATTGCAGAGTGATCAGGACACTATCTCGCAAAGCATCAGACAGCATGCTGTCGAAGAGAGAAATGTCAGCACCGCTTGTCACAAGAACTGCACGCGCAATGCCGATTTGCTTCAATCGTTGTGTTTGAGCCTGCTCGTCGGATGCCTGCATCAGAGTTGGTAGCGAGAGTAGCCAGTGACGCAGAGTATCCTGCAGTCTGTTCAGGAGCTCTGGAACCGCATTGACGGCCATCTCAAGCCGGAATGCAATCGAGTCTTGCCCATCCTCTGACGACAAGACAAGCAGCGTTTCCAATGCATCCGGTACGCAATTTGAAAGTACTTTTCTGCAATCTTTGACCACGACGGAGCAGAACTGCGCCAAGGCATCTTTAACATCCTCCCGATCGTGCGTCCGAAGGCGGATAATACTTGTCACCGCCGGTTTGAGCTGTGTCGCAGCTGTCTCCAGCCACTTTGCGTCGATGATGTTTGAGGATGACTCAAACGTGCCTGTTTGAGAAACAGTCTTCGGCTCGAGTTGTGTCGGCTCAGAGGATAGTGTTGTAGCGAAGAGACTCCGCAGAATTGCCAAACTCCCAGTGAGAACTTTGTGGTGCCGCCTGAGCTTTGTCTGCGGCGTGAGTACCCTGGTAAGCTTTGACACAATGCCGGGCAGGAAGCCAGCCTTGATGTCAAGCGTCGCCACGTTCTCGACGAGCGAGCGAAGGGCTTCTGTCGCTGCGATCTGGCATTCTGCCGAAGACCCGTCGGTGATGCCCTCGAGTATTGTGCTTATCGTTTGCCCAAGCTGAGGAATATTCGACTCCTTTATCAAGTCTTGGCGAGCGACGGAGGAAGGATGAAGAACACCGAAAAGTGCTCCTAGGGTACAGAACACCTGACTCTGGAGTTCTGATGTGGTCTCCGTATGAGAAAGCGCAGTCGGCTTCTTCTCTGCCATCAGCGTGCATAGAATCAACATTTGTGCCGCCAATGGGGCCTGTAAACGAGCGCGCCATCCTTGTGCTATCAGTATTGCCAGGCATCGAAATGTGAGCTCCAAAGACCTAACAGAGACATTTCGGCTGTTCTTGAGCACTTGCGATAGAGGGAAGAACACATAGTCGGCGAGCTTCTCATCCAAAAAGCCGGATTTTGCGGTGACAGCAGAGAGACAGCGCTCGAGATCTTCAACTTGTCTTGTAATCTCTCGGTGAGTGATACCGGAAGCGTTTGATGCGAGAGCAGCCTGGCTCAGGGCGACGCATACTGGCTTGAGTCGTTGAAAGATTTCGTTCCGGTCGTCCATGTCATAACCTAGAAGTGGCATCTTCAATCATCGTCGCATGGCTTTCGACTCTATCCAAGTCCGTTTTGATGTGATCTCTAGAACCACGTGTCCGGGCTTGACTGAATGATGGAGAAGGAAGTCCTTGAGTTGAGTTCGGGAAGGCACTCGACAATTCTTGCCTGAGGCACGTGAACTTCGGCTTTATCGGATCTACCTCCGTGACCGCGACCACCATCATATGATCATCCTCATGCCGACGTTGTGTCGCTCGCCGTTGCGAACACAATCTCGGACTGCACTGCGCTCTCAGCAATGGCGCCCAACGGTACGGCGAGTCGCAAGGGTAAGTGCTTTCGTTCTTTGCGCATTCGTGTGCTGTCATTCCAGCCTCGCGTTCGTCATCTAACGTTGCGACAGCTCCGGCTGGAGTCACCAGACCCGTCAAGACCGAAGGCATGATGGCCCTGGATGACATTTTCGAGGATTCTCAGGACACCGACTGCAGCGATGTGCTGTCTGACGTGAAGAAAAAGCTGCCTGTCGCCAATAACCCTGGCAGCTGGAACTCAAGCCTTAAGACTGCCGAAGCTCTAGCAGGTCAGTCAAATCGACATGGGATTCTAAAAGAGACAAGATTCTGACAAGCGCAACAGCAAAATCTAAAGATGCAGGCGCACGATCAGTAGCTGCTATAAACAAAGTACCCTCCACCCTCGCTAAAGCCTTTCCGCATGGCAAACCCATGGCCGACAAGCCAGAAGTCTTACGATGCACCCACTGCAAGCGTGCCGTCGCTAAGCACACCATGCCGAAGCACATAGAGGGTTGCTTGAACAAGAAGCAAGAGAAGCAGCGCAAGAAGAAGGAAGCCAAAGACGCACGCGATGCGGCTGCACGCAGAGAGAGAGCTGGGGACAGCGAGGACGAAGAAGAAGATGGAGACAACAAGACTGCATCGAAGACTGGCTTGACGGCGAGCAAGAAGAGAAAAGCCACAGACGATGGTGAAGAAGGGCTGCCGAGCAAGAAGAAGAAGAAGAAGGATGAGCCCAAGGCAAAAGCGGCACGACCCAAGGCACCCGTCGACGTCGAGAAGCAATGTGGTGTTGAGCTCCCTCAAGGTGGTCAGTGTGCACGCAGCTTGACATGTAAAAGCCACAGTATGGGCGCTAAGCGAGGTGTACCTGGTCGGAGTGCGCCTTACGACAAACTCCTCCTGGACTACCAACGGAAGAATCAGGCAAAGCTACAAAAGGCGGCGTTCGATGCGAATGCGCCGAATCCGGACGACGACAACCTTCCATCGGGACCAGTCGACAGCGAAGAAGAGAAGGATGCAGTCATGCAAAGCATTGCAAGATCATGGGGTGGCCGACCTTTGTACCAGCCGGTTCGTGTTCCGCTACGCCAAAAGTACGAGTTCAACCGAATCAAGGGCATGATGGTGAATGCTTTTGGTGGCAACCGCACAGGTGGCAGCATTTTTGGCAATGCTGGAAGCAGCGGTGGACTGTTTGCACCAGCAAATACGCCGGGTGATGATGGATTAGTGCATGCCCGGAAAGGAAGTGTCGTACCCGGAGTAAGGAGCATGATGGCACCCAGCCGGAAGCCAAGTATCGCGGCCTCTGGCGCCTAGCAGGCTGCCAGTGAGACGTCTGACCGTATGCATGAGCACTCAGTTCATGCACAAAACGCGAGGATTGTCTCGATGGCAGGACTAGAGACCATCACAGCTCGAGATGATACAGCCTGCGAGCTGATGGATGACGACGCTTTTCCGACCAGATATGACCGGAAAGATTGATGGGATGTCGGTCGAGACTAAGTGATGGACTTCGAGCTAGAAGTGATGATGACACGACTTGGAGGAACCCTGAGAAGCTGAGAAGCTTTTGAAGATGTCGCGGCATGAAACAGGATTACGGCGTTACGGCTTTTTGTTTGGATGATACCCATTGCTACGCCTGCGAGGACAGTATAGCACGTTGCAGCGCGAGAAACGGCGGAGTACGTAGACTAATGGAGATGGCAATAATCTCGTTCTTGGACGCATGATCCGGATTCGAACCAATCGAGGTAGAGACCTCAGACATGCTCGCAGCACATCATTCACAGTGCCAACACCGCCGAGCTCAACGAATCCATTGGACGTCAGGTTCCGGATCGACGGCGAGGAAAGCCGTCAGATTCTCCGCCAGGGTCACCGATGTGTACATGAACCTCTTTGGACGGCCGAGACCTTTGAGAGGACTTCGCGGCCCCTGATTCGAACCGTTCGGCCTAATTGCAGCGAATATACCGAGTGCGGTGTCGATCCCTTCGGAACACCTCTCGGTCTCAGACCCTAGGAGACAGCGGAAATTTCGAGGAGAGATGTGCCGCGCATGGGTACGAATCGTCAACTATCGCTCGTGCGTGGCGACGTCTGTATTCTCCGAACCTGGATACTGCAGAGCTCTGAGTAGTGAGCACCAGTACAGCCGTGCCGCTTGCTCCGTGCCGAACGCATTGCTTGTCCCGATTGGACATCGATATTCAGCCATGCTGTGGAGATCGACATCGACTCCGCGGGAGTGGTAGGAAGTATGTCCATGGATTGTAGGATCGATCTGCCGTAAAGAGTCCTATGGCCAAGTGTACGACCGGACAAGTATCTTGCGAGCAGACCTGGGTGATGGAACTCTCTGCGTTCGGCAACTCTTACATGCAGGTTGCTCGACGATCTAGCAACAGAGTCCGCTGAGCTGTTTCTGTTGTAGCTCGGATAGAGTCGACCAGTGTTGTCGGTCGTTCGATGCTCCTCGAACGCCCTCCCAAAAATCACTGGAGGTCGTCAAATAGATTCATTCGGCTGCACTTGCACTTGCACGAAGAGGTCTGTGGTGCTCGTGTGGTCCGATATTTCTCGGAGCAAACCGATGGCCGAACTGATGTCTTGTCTCTGCCAACACTTGACTATTAGCAGCTCTCTGGCTGATAATCGGAGCAGCAGGAGCTTTGTTGAGTGTCTGCCACATCTATTGACGAGTGGGCCACATGGCGTTTTCGTGGAAATGTCCGTCCGCATAATGCCGCGTGGCAGCCCTGTTTTCACGTGCCTACAGTCCTTCGTTACTTCCCCGAGCCTTATTAAATAGCACACACAATTAAATAGTTACATAATCAATAATGCCTGCTTCTTTTTTGCGGGCTCGGGGAAGTAACGAAGGCCTACAGTCATGCGAATCGAAACCGAAGGCCTGATCGCCGCAGGTATGAGTGCGAGCTCGTCCATTCCAGATGAGGTATGAAGGCTTCGGCGAATCAATGCCCTGGGGCATTCCGGTCGTCAGTCAACTTTCGATCTGGTGAAAATCTTCTCAAAACTGCCGGGTACCCTTGAAGATGTGATCCGATTAGCCATCGCTGTCACCATCACAATCAGCAATTCTCTCGGCGATCATGCGTATGCCATCAGGATTCGGCCTGACGATGTGATATGTGTCACCACGCAGCGTTCAGGCTCTGTCACATCGTCCCTCGTTCCATGGGGTACGGGTCTGGATTTGCAAGTGCCTGCAGGCGCGTTGATTGGGTGGTGCCATGTATTGTAAAGCTCGTGTAAAGTTCGTGAAAAGTTCGTGAAGACTGTGAGAGAAGAGGCAGAGACTGCGTTCGTCTCATTCTACCGACAGCCCTCTGCTTCACTCTGATGGACTTTTACGCAATGGTAGGCACGAGAGCCCGGCGGTGTTGAGCGGCTTTGATAGAGAGCTTCATCAATCTTGCTCGAGCTTCGAACTGATCAGCGTAGATCGACATCAAATAGCTTCGAGAAGATGTTCTGCGCGGAGAAATCGACCATACACTTACTTCCTTGTACTCCCATCTACAAGGGCGCAGCGAATGGCGTAAACTGCTCGATGCGGAGCTACGGGCCCGACAGCCTCTTTGAACCCAAAACGATTTACGGACGGCACTTGTCTGTTGGACCTGCAGGATATTTTAATTTCAACAATAATAATAATCCCCTTTCCAATATTTCATCTGCATGCACACACACCGTTGTGACTTGTGAAGCTCTTCCGATGACCCTGTGACGTTCGAAGCAACGATGTCCTTGTCGGTGGGGGACTCTCTTCCATGCCCGGACCTGGTCGCGGGTATTCTAGCGTTTAGACCCGATAGAATAGCGTGGCAGCGATTATTGCTGTTGTGACAATAATGTAACCGAGGGCCCATGCCCATGCCCATGGCCTGCCTCATCAATGCATCATCGACATTGGCAGAGTGAGATCCAAGCGTGGCCGTGTAGTTCTAACAAGTGAGCACATGCATGCTTTCCCAACGCCCGAACCTCTTCAGTCTTCACATGGCCACGTCGAAATAATGCAGCGCCCGGAGCGGATGTGTGAACAAGGCGGCAATGGCGTGAGTCTGACTGGACGGTCCATGCCAGCCAGCCAGACTGGGCACCCTCTCCTTTCCATACCTCGAGGTTGAGTGCAGTAGTCTCGCTGGGATGGACTCTTAGTGCGCGTGCCTCCCTGTGACGGCCCTTTCTTCTCCGATCATCACCATCCCATCCCCGGCCGATGCTCTTTTGGATGACCGTCCCCGCAGCGAAGTCTGTCATAAAGGCGACATGGGCCGCTGCGTACTTCTCCCGTAGCTTCCCCATCGACACCATGGTCGTCTAGCGGTGGTACCACTCCCTTCATCTCATGCATTGATTATTACCTGACAGGGCATCGACGGCCTATGTCTCGCCTGCTAGTCTTACTGCGACTCTAAACTCTAAGGCGCCAACCCTGGGCTGCCACGCGAACCAGTCAAGGAGCCATATTGGCAGCCTCTCCAGTGTCTCCACGGTCGGCGGCGCCGCCGGATTTCACAGGCCGGCAACTGGCCGGTCCTCCACCTTGCCCATCTATGTATGCCGAACAACCTCTCGCCTGGCATGCTCGACCAGCTCCTCCGCGTCCTCCACTCTTGACTTTGGACCAACAGCGGAAGCGCAAGGAGCGCCTTGGGAGTCAGGCGGTTACGGAATCTCTGCTGGGTGCGGGACAGCTCGAGCGGAAGTCGACTCTTCCCAAGAAGTCGTCCGGAAGATTCGTGGGATTTCGAGTCAGTCTCAAAGACTTGGGTATGCTTCCTCCTCAACGGCCTCCACTACTCTTGCTCCAATCCTGGCATATCGTGATCATGTCTCACTGCAACAAAGGACCCATGGCTGACCGCACGGCGTCGTGTCTTATTAGGCTCCGGCCAAGGTCAAGGTTATTCAAATTGGCTGCGATTGAGTCGCTCAGCTTCGAGAGCTACACTCAAGTCGTACTCAGCGACCTCTCCGGACCGAAAATCGATTTCACCATCACCCCGGATGAGCACGCTGAGCCCATCCCAAAGTCAGTCGTTGCACAAGGCTTCAAGCGATATGTTTGCTGCCCAGAATGTGCGCCGGCGTGAGCGGACCTTCGTTGGCAGCTCATGCGCTGCATGCGAAGAGCCACTGGAGCATATGCTGCGCGGCGAACGCGTCCTGCAACTGACGTGTGGTCACATCTCCCACGAGGCTTGTTTTTACGAGTACATCAAAGAATTCCAAGCCAAGACGTGTCCAACCTGCGACCAACCGCTGGGAGTTGACACCAGCCGTGGCGGCAATGTCGACTTTGACAACATAAAAAAACTGGTTAAATCAACGCAGCCGGAACTACACCAACAGACATCGCTGAGCACATTGTCGACACAACGACCGGCATCTGGAGACAGGACTGGTAGATCTAGTGTTACAACGACTCAGCAGACCGACATCCGGAAGGCTTCAAGGGACCATTTACTAACGGAGAAAGCGGAGTCGCCGGAGTCTACCCCATCTCAGTATCGTACTTGCCATACTCGGAATGATACAGAAGACAGTGCGGCGCCCTCGCAGGTGCATACCAAGGCGCCCAATGTCTCTCGACACATACCGCGAGACTCGGACCTGCAATCTATTGTGACCTCCGCGTCGCGAATTGTCCCTAGAAATCCAATACCAACGCCGCTTGTGACGGTTCGAAGTGAATTTCCGACTTTGACAAAGTCAAGACACCTGCAGAGTTTGACCTGCCTGATCACTGTCGAAGTGCCCGAGGGCAAATGGAATCCGCAACCGGAAGATATTCGCAGTCCACCACCGGTACCGTCCACAATCTCCCAGGAGCCATACCGGCCGACGAAGTTCATTCGCTCGTCAAGACCTTCACGACCTGTCGATAGCATACATGAGGATTCCGGCTTTGCAGAGGTCAAAGAAGAGCTTCTTAGGCGCGTTGAAAATTGGCATGGACTGGAGTTTGATCGATTCGGGGACCTGCTTCTCCACGGCCTTGTGTCGGTTGGGAAGGACCGCAACACATGGCAGGAATTGCAGTGCTACCTTTTCAGCGAGATGCTGATATGTGTCAAGGAGAAGAGGGTGCCCGCCACGGCTTCACGCGACAAACCTAGCGCGACCCGCTGGACGCTCAAGGGCTCCATATTGATAAAGAAACATCTCGAACATGTCGAGATAGTGGAGGAGAACGTCCTTGCTCTCACGCTTTCTGTTGCCGAACTCCCGGCTTTCAATCTACGCTTCACCGACATAGAGCAGTTGGAAGTCTGGCGCGCAACTCTGAAGAACATCTACCTACCGGAACCCGCACCAATCTTGGAGACCGACGACTTTGACCAAGAGAACTCTGGCACTGACGAGGACGAATACAGCATGCCACGGACCGCTCGCCACATATCTTCGATCCGCTCATCAGGCTGGCCTCGAGACCACTCCCAAGAAACGGCCCCGACAGAGTACAGCACAAATCGTGCGATCGAGCTGGGTCACTCTGGGATCCACATTCCCCTCGATCTCGTTGTCGTGATACCCGTCTCATCCTCAATGCAAGGCCTCAAGGTAGAACTGCTTCGAGATTCCTTGAGATTCCTCATCTCAAACCTGGGCGAACGAGACCGCCTTGGAATTGTCACGTTCGGCTCTGGTGGTGGCGGCGTGGCATTGGTGGGCCTTGCCAACAAATCTTGGAGTGGCTGGTCCAGTGGACTGGAATCAATTCGGCCCATCGCACACAAGAACATGCTATCTGATGTCGTCGAGGGAGCGAATAGTGCGATGGACATGCTCATGCAGCGCAAGACGGTGAATGCTATCTCCCAGATTGTGCTCATCAGCGACTCTCCGACGTCTGACAATGAAGGTGTCGACTTTGTCGTTTCACGAGCTGAAGCAGCAAAGATATCGATATACTCCTTCGGCCTCGGGCTGACCCACAAGCCCGATGCGATGGTGGAGATGTCGACAAGGACCAAAGCCAGCTATACCTACGTCAAGGACTGGATGATGCTGCGAGAGTGCTTGGCCGGTTATCTCGGTGCTCTCCAATCCACTTCACACCAAAATGTCAAACTGAAGCTGCGCCTTCCAGAAGGATCGCCCGCCAAGTTTGTGAAAATCAACGGCGCGCTTCAAATCACAAAGCGTGCTACTGGACGTGATGCAGAAGTGCTCCTGGGCGATTTGCGATTCGGTGACAAGCGCGAGGTCCTGGTGCAATTGGCCGTTCAACCAGACACATCTGCACCCGATGCACCACCAACCGACCCATGGGACAACATGGTGTCCGGATTGGAAGCCATGAGCTCTCTGGAGCAGGAGTCCGTTCGAGGATTCTCCGTCGAAGAGCTGCCACTGCTTCAGGCCGACCTCGCATGGGGGGACCTCCTGCAAGATGGCAACATCGCTCAACTACCTCGACCGTCGCTCCTCGCAATCACAGTGCTTCCCGCCAAACCCAGGAACAGCCATCACTCATCCTCGCCCACCCCATCCATCCCGCCTCACCCGTCAGTAGTGCAGCGCCGCATGGAGCTGTTGACATCCGACATGCTGTCCCGTGCTCTCGGTCTCGTCGCAAGAGGACAACACGAACGCGCACAGCATCTTCTGAAAGAGACGCGATCCATCCTCAAAGGTCTGGGCAAAGGCGGCCTGCCCGCCCTACCAACGGCCACACCTCCACCAAACCAGGCCCTACCACCCACGCCAAAGACCAACGGACACGCCGAGTCGCCCACCTCTCCCACCGGGTCATCCTTCCGCATCCCACCACGGTCGACGCATCTACCCTCAACTCAGGATTTCGTGAGGACCTTGTCTCCCTCGGCCGACATCGACAAAGCCACCATGGAAGCTCTCGACGCCGAACTGCAGACCAGTCTGGAATATATCTTGCACCCGCAAGTCTTCGCCCGCGACGCGCGCAAGGCGATGCTGCAGGCCGTGGGCATCATTAGCTCTCAGCGCGGTCTCACGTTCCGCACGGGAGCCGAGTCGCTGTGGGCCAGCCGAATCCCCGGTGTGCGTCGCCTGACGAACCGCAGTCGCATGTGGCGCGATGTCGGCGATCAAGCCCTGGTAGAGGAATGATCCCACGTTTGTCAGACGTCCGGCACGGCCATCTTCTGGCTCAATCTGACGACATTTGATGAAACGCCTATCGCAATGCAATCCGAGTGTGGCCTTTCTCTCGTTGGATGGGCCGATCGAATTGGCGGTGACTCCTGCTACTTGGCTTATTGCGGTTCGATCTATCGCCGCGATGGCGTAGCCAGCATGCGGATTGCATTGTACATGTATAGTATAAAGGAATCGTCATGCTCAGCCGCATGCAACGGCGATTTTCATTCGACTTGGATATACACCGAACTTGCTCAAAAACTCTACCTTTTGAGAGATACCCAGTTTTCGCTTCAACGACGAGTCGTGCAAAAGTGACCCATGAGGTTTAACCAGTCGCATGCAGAACGTAGAGTGCCACCTTTTCGTTGTAGTGATCATCAATTCCCAGCCATCGAGATAGAATCCATGCCACAATCGGTCTTCTTCTCCCTAATGACACTTCAAAAACTGAAGCATCTGCTGAAACGCCTCCTTCTGCTTCGACTTGATGTTCTCATCGTCGTAGTCTCCCAGCACCGCGAAACCATGCGGAACACCAGGATACACCTGCACCTCATGCTCGACACCCTTTTCCTGCAGCTTCTTCACACCAGCATCGCGGACATGATCCGGGAAAAGACTGTCGTCCTCCACCGCCACGATTCCCACCGGCACGGCACAGTTCTCCATATCCGCCACCGTCACTTGTGTACCGTGTGCGATGACACCCACTTTGATCTGTGGGCCATTCTTGACCATGCCCTCTTCCGCCTTTTCCTCCGTCGACTTCTGTCCTGCCGCTACATCGTCGTGTAGTTCTGATCCCAGCAGGAGTACGTATTTCGCTCCAAAGCAGTACCCAGCAGCGTAGATGCCATCGCCGTGTGCGACGGCGTCGGCGAACTCCTCCTTGACGGCGGCCAGGACGTTGTGCAGGATTGGGAGGACTTTGGACTCGGTGTGGCGGGCGAGCCACATGTCGATGGTGAATGACTTGGCCACGGATGCGACGCCCAGTTTGACCTGTTCGATCAGGCTGGGACTTGTCTCGGCGGCGGCGGTCTGGGTGGTGGATGTGGAGGAAGCTGGATCACCGGCAAATCTGAGGGCTGTGTTAGCTCGAGCGAAGTGGAGAGTCCAGGGGCCAGAGAATGCTCACTGATCGGGCATGACAACGAGGAATCCCTCTTCGGCATACTTGTCCGCTTGGATCTGATTGTTCTTGCTGTGGAGTCCCGTGCCGCCCGTGAGCAATAGTAGCAGCTTGCACGGAGAGTGAGGGTAGTCTGCCGGCTTTGCTACATATGCTTCCACGTCGTTGAGCTTCACGATCTCCTACAAAATCTTTGTTCTCAGCTTGTATGCATCGTTGTGGTATATTTCTGTTCAAGTCGTACGCCAGTAGGTTGTTCGCCAGACGCTGTTCATCAGTCAGCCTGTCTTTTCTTTCTGTTCCTTCTCTTGGTCAGACTTGCGGGTGGGTCGATCAGTGGTGCAATGTTCCTGAATCTCAGTCAGTACTGCGATCGGCTTGTGATTCTGTGGCCATCTGAGCTTACTCCCATGCTGGCAGCACCTTGCTCGACTTTTGTGTCGCCCGCGACGACTGTATCCTCTTGGGCATCGCTTTCGGGCGCTCGCGTCGCAACGTCTTCGTCTGCCATTTTGATCGATGTTTGTATACACACAAAGAGGCTGGGCTGAACAGCTTCCTGTGGTCGTCAGCGGGGTCCAGCACAACGAACGCAGCTTAGTCAGATGGCAGTTGCCGTATCGGGACAGACAGTCAAGCGCAGGTGAATCTGGATACACCCGCTAGCTGCCGCTTCTAGACGTCCAATGGCACCGTGGTCACCATAGAGACTGTCAAGGTCTACGGATACTTTGGTGAATGTTGCCGCCCGCTGGTCTCCGTGAGCGTCCGCTGTCCTATGACCAGGGAGCTATTGTATCTGACAGAGGAGCTCCCGGAGCAGTCCGGCCGCATCATCCTCTTGCAGATTCTCTTTGACCTCGCACGCAACACAGTCGGTGTCTAGCCTGATCTCGATCGATCATGCATTCACTCCAGCAGAGATCTGTCTCCTTGCGATGCTGATCTGGCATTGAAGCAAACCTACGGAGTCAGTATATGCAAGATGTGAAGAACGAACGATAGGTAAGCATGGTCGACAGGACAGTATCGTCGTGAAGACGGTACCAACACTCCTCACGATGATGCCCGACGACGAGCCACCCAGCAGCGCCTACATCGTGAATCTCTTCTCCTGGCAGGAGCTATCCACGTCCATTGGCGAGGTCGAGATCGATCTGTTCCTTCGCCTCAACTTCCTCGACTGCAGGAATGCGCTGACCTGCATGTACGTCGACTTTGACCCAAACGGGAGCCCATTCTCAGGTGAGCGGTGTAGACACCCTCTTCTTGCTGATCATCGCGAGCTATGTCTCGCTTTCAACCAGTTCTACGATGATGCCGAAGATGCGGAGTTTCGCCCACATCTATTGAATGAAGAACTGGTGACGTTAGCCAAGCTGGGACTATGTCAAGCGCATGCCGACCAAGCCAACGTTGCTGCAAAGATGTCCGAACGGATGTGGGTGGCCGTCGAACGATGGCAATGTCGTCGGGTCTTCAAAGAGACACCATCGGGGCCATCTGGTACGCCGACAGAAGAGCGACCTGGGTCCACTCGTCTGTCCAGACTATTCTCCACAACACGAAGTCCCGATGCTCCTCTCAGGCCGCGATTAGGACTTGATCCTTCCAAGCCGTACTACTTTGAGAGTCGTTGGGATCCTCCAATCGAGTACCCGGAGTCAGATAGTTCTTCCTCTGAATCGGAGACGAAAGATGAAAGCTCAACACAAAGTGCAGACCAGCCAGAAGAAGCGGATGATGAGCCGGATATACCGTTTCCCGGCGGTTGCCAAAAGACATTCCCTCATCGTGGGACCAGGTGGAGCTTGTGACGAGCAAATGCTTCAGTCGTAGGACGGAGTCTACATCATAGTCAACATCATTTCATTCCTCAGCTACAGCTTTGCCTTCCTTCCACTCTTGACACCCTCGACAGCCGCGCCCGAGAGCAAGAAATCCGGATATGCCCAGCCCTTCTTCTCGCCCGCACCTGTCGTCCTCCACTGCCCACCGTCCACCACCAGCACATTACCGTTCACATAGCTACCCGCCTCCGAGAACACATATACCGTAGCATCCGCGATCTCCCTAACCTCTCCCCAACGTCCAATTGGAATCCCGCGAGCGCTTGCCTTGGCCGACTCAGGGTCCTGCTTCGACAAGCGCTCCATACCCTCCGTACCCCGAATCGGGCCAGGCGTAATCACATTGCTCGTAACACCAAACGGTCCGTATTCAATCGCCACGGCGTGCGAGATCTGATCGACTGCTGCTTTGGCCGCCGCCGCGTGAGCCTGTAGCGGTGCGCCTTTGTAGTGGAATGATGCGGAGATGAAGATCAGACGTCCTCCTGTCCCGTTTCGTGACTGTTTTCCCGTGTTGGGATGCTTCTTCGCGCTCTCCACTAGATACGGCAGCACGGCTTTTGCGGTGTTGTATGATCCCAACGTATCGATGTCGATGACCGTCTTGAACGCATTCGCCGAGAGCTGACTCAACGGCGCGAGGAAGTTGCCCGCCGCGCCGGCGATTGCAAAGTCGATGGATCCTAGCTCTTTTGCGCATCTTTTCGCTGCATCCTCGAGCAGCTTTGGATCTCTCACGTCAACACCTCCTTGGCCGATGACTTGGGAGCCGGAACGTGCGGTTATGAGGTCCTTGGCCATCGCCTCTGTTTTCTCGTGATTGCGGCCAACGATGTATGCATTGCCACCGAGGGCGACGAAGGCGCGGACTTGGATCGAGCAGATGGATCCTGCTCCGCCGGTGCAGAAGAGGACTTTGTTGGTGAAGATGCCGTCTCGCCAGACATCGCTGATGAACTCTTCGCGTGGGACCGGCATGTTTGTGAAATTTGTTCGGCGAGGATCGAGAAAGATTGCTGAAGGGGAGTCGAGGAGTTCGTTCGATTGAGAGGATAGTTATAATGACAATGTGGGTAGAGAAGGTCTAGATGTAATAAACTTGGGAGCTGTTGACGCTCTACGGCCGGAGAATAGCCATGGCAGCTGTATACGGCCGTAGATGACTACAAAGTACAATCCCCTCGAGAATGGTCACGGGATTTCCATAGTCGGGTGGAATTGTGAATTGTTATTAGCTTGCCTGATCTTCTCGTCGGCTGTTTGACTGAACCACAACCGTGTCTCCGAGGTTCGGGGAAGCTTCACCTCCGCTGGCTTCACACTTGGACGACACCACGGCCCCATCATCACACCCCAATACCAACCCAAACATCACCACGAGCACGCCACCCCACCAACCACCCAAAAATGCCGTGCCCCATAACCCTCGCCAAATTCACCGGCGTCTTCTCCCTCGGCCTCCTCACAGTACGTCCCTTCCCCACCGCCACCAAACCCCACCACTCCCATTCACTAACCCCCTCCAGGGCGTCTCCTACACCCTCTCCACACAATCCCTCCCCTCCCTCCTCACTCTCCCCTCCGCCAAACCCGCCGCCTACACCCTCTCCCAAACCACCCGCCTCGCGACCCTGCACATCCGCGCCCTCTCGACCCTCTCAGCCAGTAGTCTTCTCCTCGCATTCGCCCTGTCGTCCTCTCGCGTTCGACATCCATACCTCCTGTGGACGGCCGGGGTGGCAGCGACGAGCGGGGTGTTGACTTTCGCCATGGACGGGACGATGGCCGCGGGCGGCGAGCGAGGTGAGGCAGGAGAGGAGATGAATGGCGAACAGGTGGAGCGGAAAGCGAGGGATTTGCAGTGGTTGGAATTCGTGCGGACGGGAATCTCGGGCGTGGGGTTCATGATGGGGGTTGTTGGAATTTGGGGGGATGGGGCTGGGAGGAAGTGAGGGGAGGATCATAGACGAGACGATGGATGCGACGCGATGGAGACGAGACGATGAGAGCGTTTTTTTCGCTTTTGATGGACACGGACATGATGGTGTTTCGATTTGTTGTTGGCACTTTTAGCGATGATGGCGAGACGAGAGACGGCGGTGGGAAGAGTGATGAGGGCAAGGGCTGGGTACTCCTCTCAATCGAGATTCACGTACATTCAAGAGAGATCGATATTTCTGGTGCAGCAGACAATGGTGCGATACGAGTGATTCCAAGCTTCGCCAAAGTGACGTCTAGCCCCATGCTTCGCGTCTGATCATGCCCTGCCGTCTCAAACAAGCAAGCCTTCAATCCATCTCATGGCACTGAGGTCAAGAGCCGCGAAAAGGCAATCTCGATGTGATGGAATTGAACAAGTCTGTCTGTCTGCCATGCCTGCTGCCATGCCTGCCATGCGTATATGCACAAAAAAAAACAAAAAAAAAGGAAACTTTGTTCTCTGAGTTTCCTCTGCTAATCATTACCCTTCAAATCTTTTGCCGAACGTTTTCTCCACTTATCCCCGATGCGCGCGCATAATCATGCAGAAAAGCAGAAGCAGAAAGCAAAAAAAAGGGCAGAAAGGGTATCTCGATCGATCGGCCGTGTATCAAGCAAGTAGCAAGGCGACGACCAGCAATGATCTTGGCCAATAATCCGTTGTTCATCGTACACAAGAAAAGGAGACTGAAGAGGATGATAATTTCGCTCTTTCTCAATGCCAGCTCGCTCGGCGAGCTTGATATTAATTAGCTGATGCGTGGGTGGTGAATGTATCGAAATCGCTGTGCTGGGTCTATTTCTCCTCCTTCGAGGCTGGTACAACTCGGCTGATGTTGCTGGACAGTAATGCTGAGTCTCACATGGCGACGTCCAGGACCATGCTTACGTCCTGCACTTGCGAGCCGGCCAGATCTTCCAGCACGGGCATGAGATCGATAAGCTCATTGTCGTGAGCATCGCTGAACCAACTGCTGATCGGCACGGCATGCTGAGGGTGGAAAATGTAGCTGGTAGGCGAGTTGTCGATGATGATGGTCTCCTTCAGTTCGCGGCCAATCTGGCTCAGATCTTTGACATAGTTTCCTTGGTGGTTGTAACAGCTCTCGCGGAAAAGACGGTGGTGGACCACGTTGTGGATGTCCAGCTGATCCAGCAGAGGATCTCCGTACTTGGATACTGAAGCGGTGAAGACGACGACTTCGTAGAGCTCGCCAACACGTTTGAGGAAGGTGTCCACGCCCGGCCGTTTGATCACGTAGACATTGTGGTATTGGCCTTCGATCTCGACTGGAATGGTGAAGTCTGCTTGGTGGAGAATCTGAAAAAATGTCAGCAATCGAAGTGAGATATTGCAAGGCTAGGACAAACCTTGAAGCTGCTGTGCACCAGAGTCTCATCAAGATCAAGCACCAGACATTTCCGCCCTGAATGCTCTGGTCTCATGGGCGGTAAGAGCCATCTTTGGTTGGGATCTTGTGTGGAACCGGGAGAGGTATCGTGACTTTGGCTCCCGCCGTCGTGCGCATTCTGTGATTGCAACGGTGGTGGCGGTGGTAATGTGGTCGGCGCGACGTAATTCTGAGACGTCTCGTTCTGCCGTGTCACGCCCTTCTCGATCTCCTTCGCTTCCTCCTCAGTCATCGGTACCTTGTCGTTCATCTCGATATCCTCGTCACGCTCTATTTGCTTCGATGTCCGGTCCGACGTAGGGTCGACTTCTGGCGGCGGCTCCACGTTGGACACGACGGGTGTGGGTGCCTGGACCGTGATCGGAGGACCAGCAGAGTTGTCGGCAGGAGCAAGTAGAGACGGGCCGGACGTGACAATGGGTGCTATGCCCCCTACGGGAAGGTTGGCGTTACGACTTGTTTCTGGGTCCTCGCGTGGAATTGTGGTTGCAGGCTGGCTGATAAGAGGCTGCTCAACAGCACCGTCGGCGTGTGCTTGGTTCTCCACATCTGCGGATTTCTGCTCAACACCAGGCCCATTCGCGTGCAGAGGCTGCGCAGACTTCTCGTCAATGACTTCTTTGGCACCCTCCGCGCTGTTCTCCGTCGTTGCCACGTTCTGTTGTGTAGATGCGTTTTGTGCAGGCTGCTGCGCTCGGGTTGGCTGTGGCTTGCCTGCTTGTTTGACCGGGTGCGCGGAGTCAAGATCGTGGCCGTCCTCGGATGGACCGCAGCAATTGAGAAATGCAAATAATCCACCCTTTTTCTTTGTCTTTGGCTGCTCTGTCGAATTAGCAGCAGGTCCAGGGGCCGGCTTCGCGGCCTTCTCGCCGCTTGATGATCCCATCACGCCTCTTCGTTTGCTCCCTGTGCTTGGATCCCTCTTGCGTGTAAGGCTGCGTTTTGAGTGTCGCCCGATGCTATCCGATCTTTCATTCGCAGTATCGCCGCTGAGTGTGCTCGATCCTGCTTGTGCCGGTGGTACTCCCAGTGTGGCGGCAGAGCCTTGTGGTTGTGCGTCTGATGCGATCGGTACGGTGGCATTCGGGACGCTACTTCAATTGATGTCAGCTAAACAAGGCGCGATTGTGGAATGGTATCCTTGTCGACATGACGTACGATTGCGGTGAGGCTGAAGAGTCTGGAAGTTGATGATTAGCAACATTGTTCCGAGTCGAGAGGAACCTCGAATGTTTGCGAGTTCCACTGTTCATCATGTTTTTGACATGTGATATTGCGGCCCGTCGGGAGACGTACCTTGACCTGGCCCTCCCTGGGCGGGCTGAACAGCCGCCTGACTCATTGAAGATGCGCGGGCTATTGGAACATGTATGGTGTATCCTTTGAGCGTAAAAGCAGGCTGTGAAGCTGTTGTATGGTCGCAGAAAGACACTGGGCGCGTGACGAGGTGGCTGTTGATTGTGGCGAGCGACGGTGTGTAACGAACGAAAGTACTGAGTTGGTCTGGTGTGTATCGGAAGGCTGCTCAATTGTATGGGTATGCAGATGTTGATGCGGTCGAAGTCGCAGATTGGGGCGGCTGTGCAGCTTGGGCGCTGGGCCAACGCTGATCGAGGCAGGTGTACCTAGCTGAAGCGCGTGGAGACGGAGCGACGACGAAGGAGAGGTCCGTGGCGCAATGCGACGGCGGGCTTAAGCGATCGGGTATCGGTCGCGCCTGCGGGTGGAGGCGGTGGTGGTCGAGCGGGTCGGACTGGAGACGGCGGTGGACGCGGACGACAAGTAGAGAGAGGGTGAGGTCGAGGCGGTGTCGGTCGCAGATGAGGTCGGGTCGGGTGTGCGGTCTGGACGATGTAGGCAGGACGGGGAGTGGAGGTTTCGAAGAGGGTTAATGCGCAGGTGGACCGTGGCTCATGTCAAGCTCCTCGCCAAATCCAATTTCAATTTCGCTCGGTCCAGCAATTCCAAGCGTCCACGGCCAATCAGACCGTTGTATGGTGTATGGTGTAGGTACGGCGCTATATGAGACGAAATGGACAGCTTTTTTGATGAGCGACGCTGTGCGATATTCTATGTGCGTGCGTGTCTGGGAGCGCAGATGGAATTTGGTGTGTATGTGTATTCTCTCACTATACAGACAGGTATGCTAGAATACCTACTCTACCCCGTATTAAATATTATTATTTCCCACACATTCGTCTTCTCTCGCATCGACCTGAGACATCCGCGGGCGGGCCATCTCGCGCCAGTCCAACCAACGTCACGGGCGCTTGCGTCTTCCCGGTCAAGCGCAACGGTACGGGCGGCGGGCCATTTCACTCGAATTTCTGTCTCGGTATCGCTTTCGGACGTGAACAGCACAGGTTCACGTCGACAAGGACCCACCTCGTCGTCACCATCTTCTTCACCGTCGTTGTTGTGCGATTGGAGTACTGATTCCTCGTGATGGCAGACTCGCCCGATGAAGACCGACGGGCACGCGTTCGAGTACAACCTCCGCTTCGTATGCCATCAACCGGAGCATCTCTCAGGGAAACCAGGTAATGGCCTGTGTTGGGCATGCATGGTATGCTGGACACAACCTCGTGGTACTGCAAGCATGACCCTGCCGAGACTTGAATTTCACCTCGACAGTGAAAGCTCGCTCACGACGCGAAGTAGACAATTGTAGGACGAGAGCATGCCACAGCAGATGCCTTGCCAAATAACACCCTTTCCGGCTGGACGACCACCTCAACACACTCCAACGCCTCTCACTACTCGCCGGCATCTGCACGCATGGTTACCGCTCTGCCGGTGCAAGACACGACCTCATGGCGCTGCCGTCGCCGTTCTGTTGAACGGAAATCTGTCTTGATCCACTGTGGGCGTGAAGGGGTTGATACTCCCGACCAAAGTCATGTACAACGGTACTGGCCATGTTGTGTTGCTCAAAGTTGTCTTTTCCGCCTGTGTATTGGATAGGTCTGTTGGAAGCTACCATGCCGATTGACGTCTTCACTTGGCGGCAGCAATTGGCGCGGTTGGTCTATTGTGCTCTGCTGATCCCATCACCAACAAGAACCGGAATATCGTAGCTCGAAAGCTCGCAGTTGGCGCCGCGGATTGAAATGGCAGAGATTACATCGTGCCAGTAGTGGTCTTGGTCCAACGAAGAGGCACAGACAATCGGGAGAAGTGAGGATACTTACGCCTTTCGAGCGTATGTGTGCTCAGCATCAAGCGGGCCGATTCTGGCAATGCGGACGACTCAGTGTCGTTCCTTTCCCGAGTGCTGTCCGTGCTGACCGTCTGTCCAGCGCATAACGAACAGTCGGAGGAAGAACTAATGGAAAGAGGCCAAATCTCACGCCCCAAGTCGCACAGGCGGTGGGAAGCG
The DNA here is from genome assembly GCA_000223825.2 of Zymoseptoria passerinii SP63. Taxonomy (NCBI): domain Eukaryota; kingdom Fungi; phylum Ascomycota; class Dothideomycetes; order Mycosphaerellales; family Mycosphaerellaceae; genus Zymoseptoria; species Zymoseptoria passerinii. Next base: position 37,469 of record AFIY01000448.1, read on the forward strand.
ACACCATCACTCGGGGGGTGTGTGTGTGTGTGTGTGTTTGGTATGCTTGAGTATTCACGGCGGACTTCGAGCTGAACGTTGCCAGTCCTGCAGCCTTGTGACTTTTGCGATCTCTCGCTGAGTATGTCAACTAAGAGATTGAAGGACCGGCTAGTGGGAGCACCACGGCTCTGGCTTTCCGGAGTCGTCAAGGCCGCCGTCCAGAGTGGTGTACGCCATTCCGATCTGCATTCAGCTTCCACACCTAAGTTCCTTGTTCAGACTGCAAGCCCGGCGACTGGCAGCACTGTCGCGAAAGACAAGAGGCCTCCGGCCTACGAGCTTGGGCATATCCCCGCTACACATGACGATCATGCAAGCGCGTTTCCGACAGGCTTGCTGGCAGGTGCATTGCCTGAAGTGCTTGTCAACGCTGGTAGATCCTTCATGAGGCCACAGCAACCTGCTACCGGCAACCCATGCCTACTGCTGTCTTTTCGAACCAGCACGCTTGGCTGCCTCTCTGCCAGCACGCCGACCAAATACACCTCCAGCTGTCAACCCGCTACCACCCGGATAGTTCCCATAGAACAGTCCACCGACCATCTCGCCGGCGCAATACAGTCCTTCGATCCGCGAGCCATCCTCTCGGAGCACGACCGCAGTATCCGGATCGATGGCCAGTCCACCAAAAGTAAAAGTGATGCCAGACGTGACTTTGACAGCCAAGAACGGAGATTTCACTATCGGCATCGCCCAATTCGACTTCGCCAACTTCAGCTGTCTCCGCGTGGATTGCGTCGAGAGGCCGTCCTTGACGGCTGGGTTGAGACGGACGTCGGGATTCTCGGAGCGGTGAGCAGCTACAGCTTCGTTATATTCTGTCATCGTCTTGAGGAACTCATCCGCGTTGATGACTCCGTTCTCATCAGCTGTCAACTTCTTCGCAAGCTCTTCGATGCTATCGGCTCGGATCTTTCGGACAATCTCATCGCGGTACTCTTCCTGTCTGAGCCAGTCTTGTCCATTGGCGTCCCAGATCTGATATGCGATACCGCCGGGCTGCTCGAGAATGGCACGTCCGAATTTGGCGTAGGTGTAGTTTCTCAAATCAACGCCTTCATCGACAAATCTCCTTCCATCTCGATTGACCATCAAACCTAGAGGATAGCCACTCTTCGTAAACTCGTTCGTCTTATCGCGATCTCCTCCAGTCTTGGGAGAATCCGCATCCCACGCCACACTGTGACATCCACTCGGACTGAAGTCTCCCACCGTCCTCGCACCCAGTCTAATCGCCGCTGTAAGCATGTCTCCCGTGTTATACGGCGTACCTCTCGTATGCGCCAATTCCCACCCTTCACCCATCCACGTCTTCCTCAACTCGGGATTCGCCTCGAACCCACCCGCGCACATGATGACACGCTTCGCCTGCACCTTCCTCCTCTGCCCCTCAAACTCCACCTCCACTCCTGCCACATCTTCATCCTCACCCAAGAGAATGTCCTTGACGTCCACCCCATAACAAATCTCCCCACCTCTCTTCTCCACCGCCTTCCACAACCCTCGAATCAAACCTTTCCCGCCCTCCGGCACAGTCAAACACAGCCCACCCCAGAACGTCCACCTCCCATCGACTTCATACGCCTGCCGTCGGAAACTCAACCACCACTCCACCGCGTCCAATTCTCTCAACCACTTCACCAGCTCCAAACTCTCATCCACCAATACGTTTCCCAATGCCTGACTACTCCGCCCGTCGGTCACGCGCTGCAAGTCCTCATGGAATTGCTCGGCAGTATAAGGTGGCAGATCGACTTTGTCCGTCAATTCAGGTGGGACATTATCTACGAGCGGCAGTAAGTCTTCCAGACCGTTGTGACGAGTACGGTATGCCGCTGCAGTAAAATACCCATTTCCGCCGGCCCACGTCTCCGGTGCCTTGTCGAGGAGCAGAACTCGTGGTGCAGGAGTGTATGATGTGAGGGCTGAGAGGGCGGACGTCAGGGCCGCGGCTCCGGTGCCTATTATGAGGATGTCCCAAGGTTGGGAGAGGAGGGTGGCTGTGCTGGGTTTGTGGGATCTGGAAGGAGTGGATTGCATGGGGTTGGATCTCGGTGGACCGAGTCTTGCGTGAAGACTCTTCACACGTGCTAGGGTTGGTTGGAAAGAGAATCGATTAATGGGTGTGTATGGCTGGAAGTAGCGAGATGGGAAATAGACCTAGAGACTTGAATCGGAATGAGAAAAGGTAGAAGACATAGAGAAGATTCCGAACAGGACACGTTCTTGCTACTTCCTGAGTCGGCTGAAAGGACCGCTGCAATTCCAAGGGCAGCGAAGAAATGCGGCCGCGTTTCGATTGAGTAGTGTTTGTGCGAGTGAGAAGGTGAAAGCAAGCTCCAAGGAAGTGAGGTCGATTCCAACTCGCCTCCTCAGCCGAAGTCGGCGTGAGTGAGACGCAAGCGAAAACATCAACCTTGCGAACACAGACAAAAAATATAGGTCGACATCCGGCCGGAGTTCGAACATTCTGCTAATCCTCAAAGCTCGTCTGACAGGTCCTCGTCCTGCTCGCAGAATCCTGCCTTAAACGGTAGCCCCTCCACGAGATACATCAGACTCCTCCTCGCAGACAAATCGCCAAACCGAGAACTCGTCCATCGACTACCTCATCGCCGATTCCCAAGTCTCGAGCAGTAAACAACACACCGCTCGGTCCAAGTCGTGAATCGCGGAACGCAATTACATACATCAAGAAATGAAACAAATGAAAGGCAGGCTCTCCCCAAACGAACCAGCGGGACACTCTCCCAAAAAGCAAAAAAAAATCACAGCCACACTCCCTCCCTCGATAATCCCTGCTCAAAACGCCATCCCACAAACACATCGTATCCCATAATCCCACCACCGAGAGGCCATGACACATGAGGTCATCACAGCAAACAAATCGCCATTTCCAGCCCATGTCCCGACCCGACTGGGTCATGCCTGCCTAATCCATCCACAGCAAAACGGACCTCACCTCCACATGTCCGATCATAGAGCAAAGCGGTGAAGAGCCGTCATCCGGCACCGCCGCCATGCAGCAACCACATCACAGATTTTCTCGGATCGGTTGAGAATCAGATGGAGATTCGGATCGTTGGTGCGTGCCGAAGATGGTCCCAGCATCCTTGTATATGATCTGATCGACGAGCGGACGTCGCTCGTCGATCTAGTCGGGATGGTGAGGATGGGCATCTTACCGGAGTAGGAAAGAGGAAGCGGGAGATCAATCGTACGTCGTTGTGATATCTTCGGCGTAATGTCGACATGGTCATTCGACGACGGTCACATACACTTTCAAGTTTCCGCATCAATCGCGACAAATCGCGGAGCTGTTGACGAGAATCAACCGAGCAACTCGAAACTTTTCCTTTCATTTTTTCTGTCAGAAAGTACCGAACCCCATGCATGCCCATATGAACCTCCCAAACCCCAGAGCACCGCGCAGATAGTAGCGTCCACAATATCAAACGACCACTCATCATTCCACATGATCGCGAGGAAACCCCAGGTTTGCAAACCAAAGCCCTGTTCCAAAAGGAAGTCCATCCACAATGTCTATACCGAAACGCCTTGCAAGTAAAACGCATCAAAAAAGCAAACCACCTCTCACAAAAAAAAAAGCCCATGTTCACGGCGCGAGAGAGAGGAGTTTACCCGCTTCCTCCGACAACCACTCGAAAAGTCGCTAGAAGTGCAAATGATTAAAAAAGAACAAGTCGAACTGGAGCAAGCCCGCTCCCCCACTTCCACCGTTCTCATCAACAGCCGCCAGACGCTGTCTTCGTCGCCGCCTTGCATCGTAATCGCCGTCGCGGGCGCCAAATGAATCTGTTCTCGAAGCCAAAATCGTCTCGTGGCCAATAGTGATAGAGCATAACGATAGGCAGCGTCAGAGGGTCTGTTCTCCAGTATTCGTATATCGTAAAGTCGTGATTGTAACCTGCGTCAAGAGTGACTGCGTCGTGCCGAATTTCGAAGGTACTCGGCGAACATGGTATGCAGAAAGTCGTAGACAAATTTACAGACGATCGTGGTTTTCGGTTCGATCCTCTTCATCCTCGAATGGCCGTGGGCGTCGGTGTGTCGGAGAGAAATCCATCGCGGTGGCTGTGGTACGGATATCCAAAGCTCACAGGAGACGCAGCCCGCATGCTCAGGTCCCGCGCTGGCGCGGGCGCAGGGGAGCTAGAGCGAGAGAGGAAAGGACTCCGGTTTGGAAAATCAGCGACACGGTCGTGGGAAGCTTGAAGCTCGTGGACCGGCGACGATGTTCCTGAAGAGGAGCTGGACGATGAGTTCGATCCAGTCTCGTCGGTCCCATCGATGCTCGGTGTCTTAGGGTGGGTTGGGGTCGCAGAAGGAAGGCCGTTTGGCTGTGGCGAGTCCGTTCCTTTCCCAGACCCAGACCCAGATGTAAACTGAAATTATCAGTCAGCTTCGGATTGGGCCTCAGACCAGGGAGGTAGTGCTAGTGGGGTTACGGTTGGAACCTACGTAGCAGAATTTCTGGACCAGATCCCGGTATTGGTCAGATCCCATGGCAGGCCGGTCTGTGGTGATGGCATCCGGTCGCTCGGTCTTTGCATCCACCTTGACCGGACCAGTGCGATCGACAAGACCAAAATAGCCTGTATTGGCTTGACTCTTCGTAGCGGTGTTGACAGGGCCGCCGTTCATGAGCCCACTGCGACGGCCGAGATTATCTTGCGCCGTCGTCAAGGCAGCCGACAGGGATGTGCCAAAGTCGTAACGGCTACCAAGCCCGTTGGTGGGTTGAGGTGGTGCAGTAGCCGACTGCATCGAAGGTCGCTTCGTGCGAGGCTTGAGCTTGATCGTTGCCCCTGACTCGTCCACGATCTTATCCCGGGAGGAACCAAAGTGATATGCCGAGCTCGAGTCGAAACGCGAGACGAAGTCTTCATCAGCGGACTCCTGCCTGGATCGCGAGGTCGGTGGAGTGTGTCGGCTGCGAGGAATGGCACTGAGTGGTCTTGCGCCAAGAGGGCTGTGCTGCCCCCGGGCCGATCTCGCAGGCTTTCGCTCGATTCCCTTGGTGAAGTCGATCTGAAAGTTGGTGTTGTCATTGTTGTCCCAAAACTCTTGACCGCCAACGTTGTATCGAACGCAAAGGAGGAGTGTCTTATTGTCGAGATTGGCCTGGTCAGACAGCTTGATGTGGAAGTTGAAGCGGTCACAGCCATCGCTAGGTGGGCTGCGGACGTCGTTGTTGAACTCGGCAACAACCTCGGACGTCGTCTTCCAGTAGTCGAGGGTGAATCGGGCAACGACCAACTTTTGGAACGAGATGTTCTGCACAGCACAGACGCCGACGAGAGTGGACTTGTCAGACGACAGGAAGATGCGCTCGACCCGAACGGGCCTTGTGTTTCGACTGAAGGATTCTTCGGGAAAGTTTGCAACCTTGATCTGAAGTTCTGGCTTGCCTTGGTCGTCGTTGTTGAACGGGAACTCGCTGTCGCTGTCATATGATTCCACGGGTGATGTGCCGGCGCTGACAGCGATGGGCTTGTCGACCTGGAGGAAGTGTCTCGTTTGATTGTCGCTGTCATTGAAGTGCACGGATTTGGAGTACGTCGGTGTGCCAGGCATGCTCGAATAACGCCGCCTGGAGGACGGTCTCAATGCCGGCTTGACCAGCTCTCCCGACTTCTTGCGGAGCAGGCTGGGCTTGAAAGGATTCCCCTCATCCGTGTCACTGTCGTCGGTTGTATTTGCGGGTGACTCGGCAAATGTGGGCTTGAGCATGATCTTTGTCTCGGTTGAAGACCGCGAGTGCGAAATCTTACGTGCCTGAGCGGTCAGAGCCGTGGGTGATGTTGCCTGTGAGACAGGTTCTGATGCTGATGTCGGATATTGAAGTCCTTCTTTTTCGGGTGAACCATCCCTTTGTTGTGGTAGTGACCGAACAGCTTGTTGTAGTTGGTCCCAGTTCTTCTGCAGCTCGCGGCCGCGCTCCGAAGGATTGTTCTCATCACCATCTGAATTCTCGGACGAGTCCGGCGGCGAGATTACCGCGCCGGTCGGTATCCGAAGGTTGTTAACGGGCGGAGGTGACTGGCGAATGCTGCTGCTGCGTGCGAAGTCTGTGGCGGAGATCGAGGCATTGTCGCCTTCGGTGGGCGTCGGTGGGGCCTCTGACTTCGGCATCGACGGGGAACGGCGATGCCTGTGAAGATACGATGCCGAAGACATGGAGCGCGGCGGTTGAGGCCGGAGGCTCACAGGTGATCGAGGTACATCGTCCTGGTGATATGAAGAGCTGCGGCTGATGACGGGACTGTTCGAGTGGGTCGACGCAGGTGATTGCTGCGACGGCGGGGTGTACGGCATGTCGGATCGAAGCGGATCGAAGACGGAGTGGGGCGAGGACGAGCAATTCAACCCAGGCAGCGCATTAAAGGTGTATGTGGGGAGTTAACAAGACTGCGAAGCCGCAAGCGGCGTCAGTTCAGCGCACAGGCCGCGGATGGTAGCAATGGTATGCGGTCGACGTACCGAAGGATGCCGCGGTGAAGGAGGAGGAGGAGGAGATGTTGCGACACGAGGCCAGCGGAGTCGAAGATTGGCAGGTGATGAGGTCGAGTTTGGAGGAAATCGAAACTTCGACAGGTGCACACAGCTAGTCAAAGCCGGCACGCAGGGTGGTCGTGGTGTGTGGTTGAGGTGCAGAAAGGTCGATGACCGGACGCACACTCGCTGACACTGCAGGCACTCTCGATCGATCGTCGCTGGTGGTGACAAACCAAGAATGTTTTGTTGTCCCAGGCCGGGCAGGTACGCCTGGTTGTAGATAGGTGGGAAGTTGGTCGAAGCGTCGGTCGGATACAACGGGTTGGGATTCGAGAAATCTGGGGGACTGGGATATCTGCGGACAAAGCACGAGACAATCCCAACGCTCAGGGAAGCGCTCGTGCTCAAACACACACAAAGGATTCGCCCGCGTCAAAAAGCTGGCAGGCTGTGCGAATAGCAATCCGATGCGATCAATGCAACGAGTGCGGCTCCTGGCGGATACGATGATCGCAAACTGTACGCGGCCGGTGTGGCTCGGTGACGAATTCGGTCGGTGCGGGGGTCTCGAGTCGAGTAAGGATCCCTCGCGACGGATATGAGTTGAAAGTCGCAGGAGGAAGCGGGAGGGAGGACAGATCGATGGTCGATGGTCGATAGGCTGGCAGTGGCCTAGAAGGGCGATTGAAGAAGAAGTAGGAGGAGGAAGAAACCAGAGAGCCACAGCAGTATGGAAGACTCGGGTGCTGTATGGGCGACTAGACCCAAAGGTAAAAAGGTAAAAGGTTGGAAGCGAAGATGATCTGGCTCCCGCTCCCTCTCGCGGCCCTCAATGATTCTCTCGAAGAGACTAATGGGACAAGGGTAGGGGTCGATTCTCTGAACACTATCCTTTCCAGCGCTCACACTGCTTGATCTGGAACCAAGACGCGAGTGTCTGATGAACCGGAGGGCGTGCTGAGAAGGTTGAGTTGAGCGACTGGCGGGCAGTTGAACCAACAAGAATGAGGTGCACAGCTGTGCTTGGGAGCCCGGTCTGGCGCTGTTCTCCACACGCCGGTCTGCGCGGACTATAGTCTGCAAGCTGCTGCACCACAGATCCACCCGTGCCACTGTTGAGAGCCAACCTTACTGTATGCGCCAGAGGCCAAGACCTGCACGGGCTTTCGGCCAGGTCCTTGAACCTGCGAGGCTGCGATAGCGGATGCACCCTGCCCGCTGCACAGGACGAGGGGTGTACTTTACTGGTATTTCCGATACTCGACCGCACGCAACCGGCGCGCCGTGGAGATATACACGAAGGAGCAGAATTGTGTGCGCGGTACGCCGGTACCTCTGAGCAAAGCCACACCCAACCCCTCTCTTTCCCCACGGTCGACGCAGCTTGAGTTTAGAGATGTCTCATCGACTTGGCTAGACTCCCAACTGTGCTCCATCTTGCCTGCTTCTCGACTGCAGACACTCCTCTGAGGGAACGGATTGCTCGAATCTGAAGGAGAAGAGCATATCCCAGGCTCTACCATCGTGCATAATAGCGTGCCGCCTTCCGAACCGATCCCTGAGCACTCGCCTTTCACTGTTCTCCTGTCAGTCATTTTACGGATCCTGTCTCAGACCTCTCTGGCCGACCTCCTGGTCTATCAATCACTGTATCACTCTAATGTCAGCACAGACGTCTCCAAGGTGTTGAGATTCATTGAGCTCAGCCTCCGACGGTCGCCCTGGAAAATCGGTTCGCGTTTTTTCAAGATGTGGCGTATTCCAAGCAGCGCTTGCCCGCAAACGTCAAAGTGCGATCAGGATTATGATTAAGCTTTAAGTTTATACCGATTCCCGGAGCTGACGGATGCGTGGGTCCTCGAGATGAGACCTTTGCCTCACCACTTTTTCTTTGTCTCTTGGCTAGCGGACATGGTGCCTCATCTCATGCTGATGACAGAATACAAAGTAGTGCTACGAGAGTCGCAATAGTTTGACGTTGACCGCCACACCTGACCGTAGTCGGCATGGTCTGCCTCTGCCTCTCACAAAACGCTTTACGCTTGGTCACGGCCGCGCGCGTCGTTCGCGGGACTCATACGTGCCATTGGTTGGACGAGGTTAGCCGCGCGGACGTGTCTTTTCTCCTCCACCGCCTTTCGCGTTCCACTTCCACCGTGGACGCGGTGAGATTTCCAGGTCCGGGCCAGTGGTGATGGAGCGCAGCACAACGAGGTTGAGCGCAACGAACATTCTGTGCAAGGATATGCTCGCACCTTGCCAACCTCACTGGGTTACGAGGTATCTACTCCCCTGGCTAGACAAGGCGAGGCAATAAGTATGTCGTGAGATGTAATGACATGATGACAGCGTGACGCCAGTGTATCCATATTGTCAGTAGTCAATAACTGTGATGTGCTTCCCCGCTCCCACGCCATTACTCATGCCTATTGTGGTCCCGCCCAGGGGGCCAGAGCTGGGCGTGGAAGTGATCCTGCGGAGCCCGCGGACAAGAGCAATTGTCTTGCCTCTTCGATCCCCTGGTGTGAATCCCCATGTAGTCCCATCTCAGCTGTATACACCGTCGATCGGGATGGATCATGTAGCTTTCACATGTAGCTTTCACACATGCTCACAACGTTCACTCATCAGCCATCGCGATGGCGTTGAGAGACGTTCATGTCCCTCACTAGTGGTCGCCATGGAACAAGGTCCGAGCGAGGATGCCTTGTGCCTTCGAGCTTGCATCCCTGTGTATCGGAATGACCGGGGTAACGTCAGCATCCTAGCCATTGAGCTTACCTCTGTGCGCACACCGTACCGCGGCTTTGCCGCCATGGTGTTTATTCGGCAGCACCGAATGCCGGCTGGGAATCACGCACGATCTGCGATTCATTGACGGCCATGCCATTGCCATGCCGAAGACGGTGCGGACGGCGACGAGGTTTGCCCTTTCGCTCACCGCTCAATTGGAGTCCAAACTCTAATGAAGTCGAGGATCGAGATGCACATGTGCTTGCGCCGTGATGTGCATAATTGCTCCACCACGCTGCGCTTGGAGATTGTGGGATGGCCAGTCGGCGTGCTCGAGCTCGACAAACAACGGAGCAACTTTTCATGTTTCGGTGAACCGCGCCTGGCGGTCTCATGGGCTTAGGCTTCCTCTCCATCCACCGGCTCATATTCCTATCAAATCTGTCGGATGCATCGCGATGATAAGATTGATGAAAGGAGAGCCCATGCGATACTATTTCGTGTGACAAGAGCCAGCGACGACGGCGTGGTCAACGACCGATCAATCATCTCAGGTACGATGTACCTCCAACGCACCGAAACAATGCCGTTGTTCGGACCAGGGCGAGCTCCAGGGCCACCTTCTCGCACGTCGCGGCTCCGACAAGTTTCGCAACTCATTATTGGATGACAGGTCCAGCAACAGCGTTTCGACGTTTTAACCCGACATCACGTCTCGACATCATCGTCGTCATCACCAACCAAAGCAAGAGCGGACTCCTTTTCCAGATAACAAACATACATTTCGTGGTAGAGATGCGCACCGTGTCAACAGTGTCCAGCAAACTCTCCGCAAGCGCTGGGTTGCACCGCCACACCTTGGCTTATCGCGGACCCTGGCCATGATCTTCACACGAAGTACCTGGAAGTACCTGTGCCGTACCCAACGAAAGATCGTCGGCGTTCAACTTCCTAAACCTGCAAGACTCAAGAAAGAGTCTGGAATGCTGGACCCTTTGTGGTGCTGCACAACGGACCCACCTCGGTCGGCTGCAACCCTCTTAACTTGTCCATGCCACCGAGACTCCGCTGCCCATGGGGTTGGGAAGGACCGATTATTACCTCCGTATGGCTATGGCGATCCTCGAGGGACAGACGACGAGGTCGAAACGTTGAGTGGCGGGCACGCTGATAATGGAGCTTGCGTAAGTCTATGGTGCTGGTCATGCTAGCACTAAAATATTCGTTTATCTCAACCTCCTCCGTCATCCCTCCACCGCCCGCCGGCCAGAATGGTTCCTCGTCAACGACCAGTCGTTTCGCATCTCACCGCAAGATCCGCCGTCATAGCCGCTGAGTTTTGCGGGTCTGGGGAAAACCGCAGCGATCTTGATGTCAATTCGCGGAGAAAGCAAGATGTAACAACAACGATACACAAGCTGTACCCAGGCCGCCTCGACCCCATTGCGGGTCTCACAGTTTCTGAATGCTGACATCGCCGCCCCAACAGTATCGCTATCGTCTCCAAGGTGCGATGAATGCGGAGAACCTGGAGGAGCGCCGGGGTCTCCTGGGCGTGGTCTAATCGGCAAGTATAGGTATACGCACCCTATACTATGGCGACGGTATCTGCGTCGGTGGCACACCTACTGTTTATGTTTCAGCTCAAACATCGTGCTTGATTTCGAGACCATCAACAACGGCGTTGTGATCATTGCATCGATCGCCCCTTAGACCCATGGCAACAGCGGCAGTGCTCGCAGTCGCCGACTGTCCGTTGCACCATCAGTGCCACTCGGCTCACGCATAACATTGTGTCGCACAACAGCATACAATCCGCACTGCCGCAGTCCACTCTCGGCTCGCATGCGAGGCCGCCTTCCGTTGTTGTCCGTTGCTCAAACGAGGTCGTGTTCGTGCTTCACATCCCTGCGAGCGGTTGGAATGGGAGGAGTCTCTTCAGGTGCTACAAGCGGCTTTCATGACGAAGCTGTTGTGGGCCCATCGGAGTGGCTTTCATTCCGCACATGCAGGGGTTGAAGCAGTGTCGGAGCGCAAAGGCCGGCTGTGTTTGCCAACCTGTCTCCTCGTTATCCGACATCTGTCCGAGTCAAACATGTCAGTTGCACGACTTCAAGCGTATTCATCCAGAAGCCAAAAAGCAGACGCCGTCTAGACCACGGCCACCTACCCGCCTTTGCATGGCGGTCCACTCTTTTCCCTGCACACCTTTTGAGGACGCTGAACATGGATCGGCTTGCTGACATCGCGTTTTGGACCAGCATCGAAGTCTCAGAATTTCTCCGCACGGTGCTTATTGCATAGACCGAGTGATCTGACAGCGTCAAGATGCTCAACATTGATGATCACCGTCTGGTTGTGTTTGGATCCATCCTGCATGTATGAAAAGTTTATATCGCCGGCGACTCGTGAATATGGAGGTTTTCGGACCGAATGGGACTGCCGCAAGACCGATGGGAAAGTCGAAACAAGGACGGTTGGGGATTGTGGAGTGATAGGTGATCAACCAAGATTTGTTATTTCACCGAGATCGCTGGGACCATGGAGAGTCCGGGCGTGTAGTTCAGCTCCTCAGAAAGGTCAGTATAGAGTTGTGCTTTGTCGTACGTTCATGCAAAGAGCAGGCTTTACATACCAAGACCGGACTGGTACGTCCGCCCGAACTTCCTCCTACTGCCTGATATGCACTGCATTGAGAGCATAAGGTCGCGACAGCATCGTACGTCAAGAACAGCATGACAACGTGCTTGCGTAGACCTTCTGCCGGAATGTGCTTACGTCAAAGCGGCCATCGACGTTTCTTTACACCGTCACGCCAACAGCGATGGCCGACTTTCGCCTGCCGTGCATACGCCTTCCACAACAAACGCATGTACCCCATAGACTAGGTGGTGAAAGAGCCCCACCCGCCCGCGCTGCACAATGCACGCACGTTGCGCTTGCACGAGCGGGATAGGGATTGCTGTTTGGTTGAGCACACGGTCGCCCGCATCTATTCATGCTGTGAAGCCGTGCTGTGCGAGAAGTGTAGGATGCTGACTGCTCCGTCGGAGAAGTACAAAGACGGTCTCACGAACCGTCTTGCCTAGCACGCATTGATGGCCGCTTTGAACATGATGTTGTGGTTGAGAAAGGCTCACGCACCAGGCGAATAGGCGCCGGCCATGCCGGGTGACCCACTGAAACCATCGAGGGGACTCTTTTCGAAAGAGATCATCAATTCGCCCATGGGGAGAGTGCACCTATTCTGGGATCGCACCCAGAGCTTGCAGATTTGCGGTGTGAAGCGCGGAGTTGCAGGTGCATACTACTGTGGGTCTGGAGACGAAGGATTCGTCATATTATGTCTGTTTGTGGTAGACGAAGGGATGAGGCCAAGTAGCATGCGGCACACGGTGCGTTGTGCGTTCCGTTGACGCTGGCGGCGTCGGTTGACATGACATTCGCGGTGCACAGCCAACACAATGGCTTGCAGATGCTGTCGCGGGCTTTGTAGCGAATGATAGCCAGCGCTTGGTTTTCCACGGGGTTTCGCGAGAAGATGGCGTGGTGCAACGATGCAGTCCTTCCAGCCGGCAGAGGCTTGAGAGTATCTGGTTCGGAACATGAACATGCGAGACGCGTGCCAGCTGCAAGTCATGAGAGGAACCATGGTGTCAAATGGGTGCGATTGTTGACTGCAGGGTCTTCCTAGCCGCTGACGATCGACGACAGGGTCTTATGGCGCGGTCTTTGGCTCGTCGAGCTTCCAGAATTGTTGATGAACATATTCCAAATGTGGTAGCAACAGCAGAGCAGGTGAAAAGTTAGGAGACAAAGAGGTTGGTACGGTCGCCAGAGGATGCTGTAGATACACGTTGACCATGCATGGACGCAGCGATCGTATAGGTACCACCGGACAGAAGACCGCCCCTAACTTCTAGCACGCGAGTGAATCTCAGCGTCTCATCTCGACCATCTTAGGGGCGGGTCATAGAGTGCGGGGATGCCAGATAGACTGCAGTCCGTTCGCAGTCTATTTGCGCCTTGTTGCGGTCACTGCTGAGGTCCAATTGGCGGCTGATGTACAGACCGGTAGTGAGCTTCTGGTTGGCTGCATAAGGTCCGATATGAGCTCCTCGAACTTCACTTACATCGCAGGATTCCATAGCATACACCCTGAAGGTGCTTCGCCACGCTTGCTGAGGCCGGCATGGACCGTTAAAGCTGCAGACATGAAGATCATCGTCAGCACGCGTATCGCTTGCAGTTGATAGTCATGGTTCTGCCCCGCGTTCTCGTCACAGACTCATCCATCACAGCGACCGACGCGCGAGGGGGTGAGCATAGTCCTGTACACTGTCGCTGCGAGCTTGTCCACCGTGGTCGCTACATGCAACCAGAAGATAGTCCCGACGGCCGTGAGTCATTCGAGCGAAGACGGGCTCTGCTGAGTGTCGACGCTCCTTCGCGAGACGTGTGCGGTTCGAGAACACGAGAAGTCTGTGTAATGTCGCGAATGGATGGTTAGTTTCGGAGAAGCTACGTTCGGACGTATACCGGAAAGACCGGCAAGGGTTCTTGTCTCGAAGTAAACTGGAAAGGGTTAAGGCTGGTCGAGAGAATGAGATCTCGGATACATTGGTGAATGTGTTGTTTCCATTAGAGCGTTTTAGCAGCGAGTGTAGGTAAATACTACATTCACCGAATCCGTCTCGAAATAGTATGGCGCGTGCCAAGAGCGTCCGAATCTGGACGATAATGAGTGCCGAGTGTTATAGCCGCTACACAATGATACGAGAAGCGGACGGGACAGTAGCAGAAATAGTATAGCGCATTCGATCAGAACTAGCCAATTGCAACGTATATAGAAGTTGAGCCTCTCTGTCCTTGTCCAGTTCTGTCGCGATAGCATTTGCTAGGAGCCCCTCCGGAGCTTTCAGTGTATGCTTATACTGTTATGTGTGCCTACACTCGCTGCTAAAACGCTCTATTGACTTCCAGCGTATCGAAGGTTTCTGCTTACCCAGCGCGTGGTCCGTGCTGACTCCGATCGAAGTGGTGGTGATGTCAATTGGTGACTGCAAGACAGTTGAATTTGCCCATCACGAACGCTGTTGATATCGAGCACACCCTTGCACGAGCATCTACAATTCCTGGAGCATCGCAAGCCAACATCCAAGCTCCAATGGCATCAAGAACCCTCTTCCTGCGCCTTGCGCGCACTCCAGCAAGAACAACAACCACACCCTCGACTCTCCTTCGAATCGCACAACAACCATCACGAACACCTCCCCAACCCCTCCCAATCCGCGCCTACTCCGCCTCAACCTCCGCCGAAGTCCAAGCACCCGACTACCTCAACGAGAGCGAACGCCAAATTTTCGACAAGCTCAAATCCTCCCTGCAACCCAGCAAGCTCGAAGTTCAGGACATTTCTGGCGGCTGTGGCTCGATGTACGGTCTGGATATCGTGTCGGAGCAGTTCAAGGGACTGTCGGTTATTAAGCAACATCGGATGGTGAATCAGATACTGGGAGAGGAGATCAAAAAATGGCATGGCGTGCAGTTGAAGACGAAGGCGCCGTGAGCTGAACGTCGGGGGTTGTTGATGGTGATGGAACGTGAGGCCATGCACAAGGGGACCGCGTCGGTGGTAGTCCGAGTAAGCGGGTCGTGTGCGTGAGGATATACAAGTATGGGTGGACATCGTGGCCGGAATGGTACGATCGTGGTTCTCGCGCTCCGTGACCAGGCGAGTCCTCTTCAAGTGCGCGGACTACACGGCGAGAGTAGCGTGACGAATGCGGACGCATGATTTGTTCGATACATTACGTCTCATCGCCGCTCTGGTCTATCCAGGTCCGACGATGGACGAGAGACAGACTGTGCTCGATGACGAATTGGATCATCAGCTGGACTCCATTCACCTGCCCGGGCTACTACCGACGCATCAACCGAGTATTACAGTCGAGAATGAGTCTCCGAGCTCTGAGCCAAACGTAGTGGGCTCAATGCGCATGTCACAACGTGCCAGTCCAGGCAAATCGGAAGGCAGCGATCATATGTATCATATCATTTGAAGCTGTCACCTATCGTGTGCATCATCGGACCTCGATCTTATTGATCTCACCCTTGGCTTTCTTCCACTCCTCTAGACTTCGCTTGGACCACTCCACATGAGATTTGGCAAAGTTGAGCTGTTCCGACATGTTAGCTTGCTTGTGTCGAACATTGGAGTTCTCGTCAAAACTTACCATGTACGCCCGCAAGTCCTCCTCCTTCTGCCCCTGGAATCGCCGCAGGTCCTGTAGTACCCCCTGACTGGCATCCTTGACATCCTTTTGAGAGACCTCGAGAGCTTGCTCCAGCTGCACGAGACTCTCCTTTGTCTTTCCAAGCTGATCTCGACGTGCACGCTCTGGATCTGCATCCGTGACGCCCTGAATGGCATGTGTGAGACGCCCAAAGATCTTGTTGGCCACACCGCTGCTAGCTCGTTTGTGGCTCCCGTTAGGTGGTGACTGAGCGGAGCTAGAGTATGGCTGTTCATGAAATGCGCCTTGTTGCGCGCTCGGGACATTGCCTCCACTTGGCGGGAAATCGCTGTCGACCGATGCATTGTCGTCTTGTGATCTCGGTCGACCGCGATTGCTGCCGCTGCTTACGCTGCGTTGCGGAGCGGACTGTTGCTGGAAGTGCATCCCAGACGAAGTCATGTACTGCTCGATCCGTTTTGCTTCAATCTCGCTGCGTTCGAGCTGATCTAGCGTGCTTTTCTTTCTCTCTAGTTCGTCGCGCGTCATCTCTTCTTGCACTCTCTTCAGCACTCGATACTTCAAAACACTGCGGACAACGCTGGCGAATTGTGCATGCTCTCTCATCGGCTCTGCGAAGCCAGCGCTGAGGGCCGAAGAGAGATCGCGAGACTGAATGTATGTGAAGTCACAGGCCTGGCCAGCTTTCTCGATCGCATGCGCGACACTGGCAGATTGCTCTGATAGTGAGAAGGCATTGTAGCGAGCACCGAGATCCATCAAATCGTCTCCCAGGCTGTATAAGTGTCGTAATAGCCGCGCATTCACCTTCTCCATGGAACCGGTAAGCAGAGTCTCTAGCTCCTTCGAGCTGTTCTCGAACGAAGAGAAGTATGGATCGAGTTCGCTTTCACTGAGGGTTTGAGACGTCGGAGGGAATCGTGCAAATTGAAGCTGCGGTGTTGAGTGGGCAGCGGCGGATGTGATGGTCGAGCCTTGAGGAGGAGATGTAGGTGTGCCAGATGCTGAGGATCCGGAAGATGATCGCAGCTTCGCACTTTGTGATGGCACAGGAAGATAAGAATGAGCCTGAGTCGGATTTGCTGGATCAAGCGGAGGGGCCTTCAGGTTGTTCTTCGGCACACTCGCAGCGGGATGTGAATGCAGGACTTCGCTCCAGCTGACATTCGGGTCCAGAAATCTCCACCATACGCCATCCTCGCGAATCTCCTTCATGCGCCGGCACCGGTTCAGGAAAGTCGCAAGCATTCGTTGACGAAGCTCAATTATGCCGAGATCCTCCTTCGCTTTCGTTGGTTTGGCCGCGTAGTCCGCGATGCTGTGTTTCTCTGGAATCGGCGGCACAATCAAGGTGGGATGTAGGTTGACCAGCGTCTGCCGTAGAGAAGCAAATTCGGAGTATCGCCGCCGTACCTCAATCTCCCCCGTTCGAATTGTATACGTGATGTAGCCTCCTCCACCCTCAGTATTCTTGCCAGCGTATAGAATCTGAATTTCGAGGTCTGGATGTTCATACAGGATCTGCTCTATCCGGCTGTCGTATCCGCCCGCCTTTGGCTGTGGCTTCAAATCCCTCCCACGTTCGTCGTCGAGCTCTTCATCGCTGAGGTCGTGGGATCTAGATATGAAATGAGGCTGCTGATCGGGTGAGGAATTGCCAGATGGGGGTGTCGACGGCCGGTTAAAACCTGCGATCGGTCAGCAGCTGCCGTGGACATTACAGAGAATGTCGAGGACACTCACGCTCAGTGGGTGATGTGACCTCGGAGGTCTCTGAATCGCGGCGATGGAAAGATCCATAAGGATTGTTGTCTTCGTCGTCCCACATCTTGCGACTGCTCACTGCCCAAGCTCTTCAGGTCTGGTCTGAGGCGCCGGCGCTGTCCAGGGCACGGTGTCCCTATCCTAGAGTTTGGTCTGGCCAAACACCCCGGTGTTGTAGACGGCTGCGATGCTGTATCGTAGTCGTGTGTTGTATGTGTGGAAGTAAGTTGAGGTAGGTGGGTGGTGTATGCCTGCCGAAGCTCGAAGTGATGCACGTGCGGGCCGCTGACGTAGTTCTAGTTCTACTACGGCAGTGTCCCTAGGTCTCATCAGCTTCAATTGACTTCAATCTCTTCCCATCAATTGTCCTGCGTATGCCATCGCATGATTCGCATCACAAATCGCGAAGAAGCTGCCTGATTGTACGCCGCTTCAGAAACGCAGCGCGCGTTCCGACTGATCAGCGAACGAGCATTGGCAGACAACCTACCCGGTGAAGTCACAAACAACGGTAGGTGACAAGACTCGTGGAGAGTGACTGCAAACATTTCATTCATGGAAAACGTCAGCGCACGCAACCAGATAAGGTACTCGTCTGGCACACATGCATGTGATTTTCTGCGAAGTGAATGTGACTGATAACCTTCACGCGCTAGCTTCCTTCTTCTCGGCCTTCCTTCTTCTACATGCACCGCTTCATCCCTTCCTCGTCTTCATCCCTCTTTTCAGCTCGTGCTCTCCTTTGCTGCCATCGACTCTGGTCTGAAGACGCTAGAACAACGCTTCGGAGTATCTCCAAGTCTGGGCGCGATCGAAAACTTCGCAATACCATCGCAGCACAAGCTTCCAAAATGGCCGGCAGCGACTCGTCCTCATGGCCTCCAGCGCCGCCGCCACCTTTCATCGCGCGCTTCTACGAAACCGAGGAAGCGAAAGATCTGGACGGCCGCACTCTCTCGCAGATTTTGAAGTTCACCGACGAAAGACTGGAAAGAGATCACGACTACATCCAGGTTTTGTTTCCGGTGCGTTAGTCAGCATCATCTGCTATCGATATGTGCTGACGATGATTTCCAAGCTACCCGAGCGCTCGCCCGTCAACCCTGGTGCGCCTCTACTCGACCAAGCGACTCGCTCCGCCTTCCTCCACAGTCCGGGCAGGAATCATCTCCGTGCCCGACTGCTCGAAGCTTTCAAGCGCATGGCAGCGTTCTATGGATTCACTCTCGATACCAACGACACCACCGAAAACCACGATGTCGCTAACACCTCCATGTCGTATCGCTACGCCATCACGC
The DNA here is from genome assembly GCA_000223825.2 of Zymoseptoria passerinii SP63. Taxonomy (NCBI): domain Eukaryota; kingdom Fungi; phylum Ascomycota; class Dothideomycetes; order Mycosphaerellales; family Mycosphaerellaceae; genus Zymoseptoria; species Zymoseptoria passerinii. Next base: position 56,082 of record AFIY01000448.1, read on the forward strand.
CGAGCGTGGACTTCTTCACGAACGCGCGTCAGACATGGCTGACCAGAATGGACCACAATCATCTGCGTATCACACGCATCATTAGGTATGTCCTCCTCCTGGACGGTGTAAACGAACGTACTGACAATACATAGATGCCTGCGCATCCTCGGCCTCGAACCAGTGGCCTTGGCTTTCTACGAGGCGCTCATCGAAAAGTCGGGTGACGTGGTCAGCGCGCGGAGCAAGATGTACTGGCAGCGAGCAGCGAAGCGATCTTTGCATCTACCACCAGCTGAGTCGGACGAGGATGCCAAGGGTATCGAGTGGCTCCGGGACGTGAGTTGAGAACCCGCCGATTTGGAAGACGCAGTGGAGGACATGGACGTGGGAGGCTGTTGGTAAAGGAGCTATTATCACCTTGCAGCGGCATGACATGGAGGCGTGTCAATTTGCACATCCTGCATCACACGGTCAGGCGGAAAAAGCGGGCATGGCTGCTAGAGATGCCATTCATGTCTTCGGTGCTATGTGTGGGCACAATCCTGTGGTACTCGGCTCACAGAGCCACGAAGAATCATGCTACAATTGTACCAAAAGGGATGATCTTTATACGAAAAGCAGCAACAAAATCATCTCGGGCTCCAAAAAATGCTCTCCAAGATTCTCACAGCACTCGAGCACAGAGCCATTATAGTGACAAAACTCAGCCCAGTGTTCCCGCTCAGGAACTGTGTGCTCGTGAGGACGAAAGTTGCATAAAGATATACGCCAACTGCTAAGGTCTCGATGATGGCCTCGTACCATCGCCAGCTGCGGATGCTATTCTCGTGAGGCATGCTAATTGTTAGTACGATGGTCGGCGCGCGCGGTGAGGACTGTCGTGCTTTGGCTACTGCTGCGTTGGCCTTGTTGCCTGGTGCAGTGGCCGGGACAGTGGCTGCGACCGTGTTTTCGACAGTTCTCGCCGCGTCGTTGTCCCCGGGTGATTGCCCCGGGTCAAGATCCGCGTAGAGGTGCGCAACGTACACGGGACTGCGGTAGGGTAAAGTCGCAAGCTGCACGATGCCGAGCGGTTTGGTCACATCGTAAGCGTGGAGCTCAACGCTGATGGATTTGCTCATAGTCCAAAGGATGGAGAATGAGAGAACAAGCCAAAGTATGCACGCCATTGGCCTTGACGCATGATATTAGCTCATTGAAATTCTCAGCCCTCCATCCAGCATAGAAGAACATACCACATGAAGACCAGCCAGCCATATTCGCAGCGCCAGGTGATCATAGTCCTAGAGCTGACCCTGTAATTGTAATAAAGAGCCACTCCAGCCAGACCGAAGACCAAGAGATCGACGATCAGCGTGAGTCCAACAGCCTTCCAGCCTTGCTTCTGGGAAGTGGATCGTGAGAGCGGCAAGCGAAACTTCCATTCCCGCGTGCAAGGGGCGTTGGGTTTAGAGTCGGTAAGGTTCGTGCTCGTTGCTCGCAGCTGGCGAAACAGACCAGACGGTAAACCGATACCGAAGCAAGCCGTGGCCAGCGCTCGATGTGGCGAGAGAAAAGCCAGCTGCACGAGCTCCATCGGAGACGCAGCGATGAGGGCCAGTATGGTCGGCACGAGCCCGGCAATGGCGCCTCCGCTCTGAAATCCGGCAATCGTATCGGCGGGCAGGCTCTCAAGGACGCAGCGCATCAGATTAGGACAGCGTCCAGCGTCGAAATTGGACTGGTTGAAGCCGCCGCATTGTTGCGAAATGTTCTGCGTTCTGGTGTCTGTGGGATCACCGACGAAACGCTTGAGTGCCTCAGTGGGCTCCGCAAGGACGGAGAGCAGGAGCAAGCAGCTAGATATCCAAGGTCGGAGAGCCATGGGGGCTGGGATACCTTTGCTAATTCTGGTCAACAGCGAGCGAGCGCGTACTTATATGATCATTTGACTCCCTTCGGCGATGCTCCACGAGAGTGCAGCCAGACGTCATGCGTATGCAGCCACCAAGAGCTCTTTGCCAGATTGCTCGCAGCCTTATCGTTAGACAGCCGAGCCCAGCGCCACATCGACCATATTTAGTATGCGTGCTGACGCTGCAGAGACCAGGGTGCGTTCCTGCCTGACACTGAACTTCAGCTGGATGAGATGGACTGGCAAGTTCTGCTCGGAACGACAGTGCAATCGTATAACATTGTTGACACTAGAGTGAAGGCTTCACCGTCCAGCGCCTGAGTCCTCCTCGCGCTTCCTCTCCGCCTCAAGCAAGTCATCGACGACATGAAAGATACCGGTCACGATCTTCATCGTGCCTTCGTCGACTGTTCCACGGAATCTCTGTTGAATCTTGTCAGGATGCCACTTTACGCGCTCCGACTTGAGAAGCTGGATTGTTGTCGGGCCGTCCTGTGAACGAGGCGCATTTCTCATGAACGACTCGATGTTGGGCCTTGTAGCAGGTTTGGACTCCAGTACTGGCCAAGGTATCTGTTTCGCTGGTTTAGAGACCGTCTTCGGCGGCATACCACTCTCAGCATCGGGCAGATTCGAAGCCTTTTCAAGATCGAGCTTGAGTTGCTCCCAAGCGGCGAGATATGTTCTCCAAGCACTCCGATATTCGTCTTTGTTCAGGCCATCCATCGAACGGTCCGAAGCTCCGCTTGGATCGATCACGTATTCGTAGCCATCCTCTCCATCACTATCCAGTCCAGCAAACTTCCTCGCGCGGTCCCTGTGTGACCGCTCCCATGCTGCTCGCTCTTTACGACGAATGAACTCCTCTCGCTCCCTCACTCTCTCTTCTTCCTCCTCCCGTTTCTGCTTCTCTTTCCGCTCTCGCTCAAGTACAATATGCGGATTCTTCTTCTCCCACATGCGCATCTGGACGTAGGCGGCATACTGCTCGTCGTTCATCTCTTCTAATTCGCCTTTCGGCGTCTGTATGGTTGGACGCGGGTAGACATGGATCGGCTGGCTGTAAACGCTCTCCCAGTACGCAGCGCCCTCGTCATCGGCCAGGGCATCGAATAGCGAGTCGCGGAATGCGGCGCCGGGATCTTCTCGTCCATCGTGTGTGGGCGCGACTGGCTCACGGGCAAATGGGTGTGCTGCTCCTTTCTCAAACTCGTCCTCGCGAGACGTGTCGTGTGACTTGTGCCTGTGCTTCCGATGCCGTCGGTCGCCATGTTGCCGCTTTCTCTTTCGAGGTCCCGGCGTGTCGGACTTGAATCGGAACCTGCCTGAATCTTTGTCCGTCCTCTGTCCTTCGACGCCTTCTTGTTGCAATCTTTCCTCGCTCAGGCCATTATGTCGGTCAATCTCGGCTTCAAGACTTGCCAGTATGGCATCATGATCCACAACGTCTTTCTGGCTCGCCAGACCGGCCTTCACTTGCCTCTTGCTCTCCTCAATGGACGGCATCGTGGCAGTCCGGGAGTGATTAGCAGCACAATGGACATATCGACGACGCTCGAGCGGTGGCTAGTGGGCGTCGATGTCGGAAATGAGTAGTAACTAGAGGAAGAAAAGGTGAAGGTCGCATTGAATGTGTCGCTGGAATTGGCACGAGAAGGATGACGCAGCAGAACGGGATCGGCCGGTTCGTCGGCGCGCTCCGCAGTCTCTAATAAACCTTACGATTGTTCACGGAGCCTCGAAAGGGACGGAAACAGACAATCGTTCCCAAAAGGAAACACATCACTTTGATGTCCAGACTTGTACCATGACTTCGCAATAACAACTTTGTCCTCTTCGGAACCTTGTTTGACCTTGTTCAGATCGTGCAGTCATGCCTCCGCCGACGTTCGCTGATCTGTTCGTTAATTCCACAGGGGCATCGAGTACTGTTCCAGTCGCATCTGGCAAGGACGAGCCACCTTTCACAAATCTACGCAGAAGAGAGCGTGCGGATAGCGACGACGAGCCCAACGAACACGATGAAGACGTCCAGCCAGTACCATTCGACCCGACTCTTCTTCCAAAAGGATCCCGCGACCTCTCCTTCATCGGCGTCCAGGCCTTCTTCCTGGGGATCGTCTTCGCAAGCTGTACCATCGGAGCTCTCTACTTCCTCAGCGTGCGTTCGACCTGGTGGAGACTCTCGACGTTCTTTGTATGCCTGAGCGTCTTCCACTTCCTGGAGTACTACACGACAGCACGTTACAACGTTCCAGCATGTCGAGCGTCCAGTTTCCTGCTGTTCAACAACGGCAGTGCCTACGCATCTGCACACGGCGCAGCAACGGTTGAGATATTGACCTCTGCTCTATTTCCTGCCTATCAAAGCTGGTTGGTCTCCTCGTGGACAATCGCTGCGGGTCTCGCAGCTGTCCTTGTTGGACAGATCGTACGAAGTATTGCGATGAAGCAAGCCGGTACGAACTTCAACCACATTGTCGCCACGGAGCGCAAGGAAACGCATCAACTGGTGACTAGCGGGATCTACGCATATCTCCGACACCCGAGCTATTTTGGGTTCTTCTGGTGGGCTCTCGGCACTCAGTTCCTGGTCGGAAACAAATTGTGTGCTGTTGGCTATGCCTTGGCGTTGTGGGGCTTTTTCAACAAACGCACCATGGGTGAGTACTCGCCTGTAACGATCGACGGGGGCTTTCCGCTGATATGGTCATCTAGTGGAGGAGAAGTTCTTGGTCAACTTCTTCGGGAATCAGTACGAAGAATACAAGAAGCGGACTGGAACCATGATCCCCTTCATTCGATAGAACTAGCAAATATAGACGTCGTAATGCAAAGAAGCTGCCGATTCGATAGGACGCCAATCCGTAGGCAGGTAAGCCGCCTGTATCAAGGCAGGTAAGTCATCTGAACGAGGATAGTCAAGTTTAATGGACGAGTGCAAGCAGGTCGCAAGTACGAAGACTGGATATTGGGTCTACACTAACTTGTACGCGGTCAGGTAACTTATCTGCACGCCGGCAGGTAACTCCCTGGAACAAATCAAGAAAACCCCGTACCAGTCGACTCGGTGATACCACCATCGACCACCAAAGCATGACTGGTAATGTACTTCGACGCCTCACTGCTCAGGAAAACCACGGCGTTGGCAACATCGAACCCGTCCCCCATTCTCCTCATAGGCACATTGTGTTCGGTTATCTTTCTGGCTACCTCCTGGTCCTCCGCCTTCTCACTCATCGCTAAATTCTCAACGAGAGGCGTGTACATCAAGCCGGGCACCACGCAATTCATCTTGATGTTCTTTGCTGCATACATACAGCCAGCAGCCTTGGTGTATTGGATCACCGCCGCTTTTGCGGTAGCATATGCAATCTGTGGCTTCCCGATGTACCGCATCGCAGTGATCGAAGCATTGTTGATGATCGATCCGGCGCCTTGCTTCTTCATGATGGGCAAGACCAGCCGACAACAACGGAAGACGCTGTTGAGATTGAGATCGATTTGCTTCTGCCACAACTCCTCGGAAATGCTTCCCGGATCTCCTGGCGCCGTCATGCCAACATTGTTGTATAGAATGTCGATCCCGCCGTGCTTGTTCATCACTGCCTTGACTAGTTCCTCGATGTCTGATATGCTCGTCATATCGGCACTCATCACATCGCAGATTGCAGCTGGATTGTCTTGCAGCAGCCTTTGCTTTGTGTACTCGGCTGCTTTGAGGTTCAAGTCGCAACCAAACACCTTGACTCCATTGTGGCTAAGCAGACGTGCTGTTGCTGCTCCGTTGCCCCATGTTGGCGAGTTTTCAATGCCGACTTGACCAATTCCCGTGATCAAGGCTACTTTGCCTTGTAGATCCGGGTAGATGGGGAACTGGGAAGTCATTGCTCTCCGGAGTATCAAAAGGTGTTCGGTTCTTGTCGGTCCTCGTCATACACATAAGGAACTATAGCAGAGATGGTTTGGAGGGTGGGTTGACGCAACTTGACGGGACAAGGAACATCGCAGACGCGTTGGGCACATCGGGCCTCGAGACGAGCAGCATGCAATCGCAAACCTTGTCTGACTCTATTGTGCCGCAAGATCCACGAGTGAAGGATGTCTTCGCTCACTCTCCACTCCACAGCATGGAGGATCAAGAGGGGTCGCAGCCGAACCCCGAGGATGGCATGCAACACACCAACGTCGCTCAAATGAGCTCAGCGACAACGGAGTCCATTGAACGCCGATCAATGAAGCATGCAAGATGCCATGTATGATGAAACTTGTTCGGGAGAGGAGTGAGGTCGTCAAAAAGGCAGTCGATCCCCGCCCGCACGACACTTCCAAGTTGGACGTCACCTCAGCATGAACTCCACTCAGGCGTGAACGTGACCTACACGTACGCCTAGACCAAGCCGGCATGCCAACCTAACTGCATTCCTGACCAAGCCAACCCACCACCGTACGTGTACGGCTTGTGAAGTGGACGGGCATTTTTACCAAAGGACGTACATGCAGGGCTAGCAAGCGTACAGCTATCCGGGACATCAGCACTCAGCTCCATGCTTCTTACGGTATCAAGAAGAGCATTCCAGTCGGACAAGCGAACATACCGACTAGCATTGAAAGTCTACTCAACCGCGGTCCGGTTCTAGAGAACAGCAAAGGTCAACATGAAGACCACATCACATACCCTATTGCCGCCTTCATTGGAAGAGCTCGCCCGAGTCCTGACTCCAGCATTAGTGGCCAACTTCAGAACATCGTCAGTCACAGTAGATCAGTGTCCGGACCTACGTGGACCTCCCTACCACCTCGCAACAGAAGGTCTCTCAGGCAACGAAGCCGTAGCAGACATTGGAGGCCAACCGAATCTCTTCCCGGAACCCCGACTCGAATGCAAATACTCCCTCATCGACATCGCCAAAGAAATGGAAATGAGCCCGTCGAAAGGCCAGATGCTCGGCGCAGGGGCTGGACCATTCCATGTTATCGGCATGAACTCAGAGCTGTCGCCGAATCTCAGCTGGGAGAAGTCCTTCGATAATGTCCACAATCTCACATATTACACGAAAATCGAAGAGAAAAACGGCAAACTCGCTGCGAGATGTGAGAAGAGTCCGAGCGCCGACTGTGCCTTGATGGCGAATGTGTATAGTTCGACTGGCATCCCAGGTCCCGTCCTCAAAATCACCGCCCGAACCCGCACCGGCTCGCAAAAGTCCTTCACAGAATGCATCCGCGGCGCCCTTTTTGAACACTACGGCGACGATCATCCCATCAGCATCGGTGGCGTGTTCGTGATGAAGACCGGCAAAGCTCAATTCCACGTCATGCCAGACTTTCCACCCGCCTCCCAATTGCCCTGGACGAAAGGCTCGCAGGTCAACGACTGGTTGACGTGGCATGAGTTCAAGGCGCCGATTGTCTGCTTGACGGTGTTTCATTCGGCAGATCCTGGGAAGAAATTGGGGTTGAGGATGGAGCATACGCATTGTTTCACGGTCGATGGGACGAACCAGGGAGGGCATTATCATCATGACTTGGACGCCGTTGAGGGTCGTGAAGAAGTTGAGTACGAAGCGTACTTCAATGCGGCGAAGATGTTGTATCGAATTGATAAGCCTGAAGTGACCCTGGAAAGAGACCTGCATGATTAAGAATCGAGATATCAAATATCAATGGCCGCCGTCCAGATCTCTTCTCTGTGCTGTGGCCACTCTCCAACCCACTCCTTCAATTGCGCAATAATCCCATCGATGACCTCCTTCGCTCCATCATTGACCGCTCCATTCATGGTAATCAAGTCACTCGTATGATAACCTCCAGGCACAACCAACACCGGCACTTGCTCCGTGCTCTGCAACGGTCCGCCAGGTCTCAGATCCGACGAGACTCCCGATTCCCTCCACGGATCATACTCGCCATTGACGTAAATCAGCCGCGTCGTGTTGGTGATATCCCATCCGCCGGTGTAGGCATTGACATCATCTTCCGTGACGCCTTTCGCGATACCGTAGGTCTCTCCATCCGGACCGGGTGGGAAGAACAGCCCGCATTGACGGATGTAGTACTCAGCCGTCACGAGGCGTGACACAATACTCGGGCGGTCCTCCGGCGCCCCACTCTGCCAGTATCCGAAGGGTTCGTTGCAGGTCATCCAGACCCATTGTCTGTCAAGGGTGTTGCTCAAACTCGTATCAGTGTAGCCAGGCGAATTGGGGTTGTACGAATCGAAACACTCCGTGTTGTTTTGGCCTTTGTAGTAGCCGAGCTCCTCGCAATATCCCGGCAGCTGGACTTCTTTGAACCATTTCGCATAGCCCGCAAGTGCTTTCTCCAGACCCACGCCGGAAGATCCTGCGATATCGGTGCCGGTGGCATTGACGCTGTTTTCGACATAGTCGCACCAAGTGAAGAAGCCTGTCCCATTATAAAATTGATTACCCTGCCAAAGATATGGACCGTTCACCAGAGCAGCCATGAAGTCGTCGTTGTGTTGGAGATCTTGTAGTCCAAATAGGGCTTTCAATTCCATGGCTTTGTCTCCCGTGCCGTTGAGAAGAATTCCATCCATGTGGTCGATTACCAAGGTCACATCTCGACTGCAATTCTGCGGCATGCCTTGTTGTATTGGAAGGAAGTAAGACCAGTAATCGGAGATGGCTTGCACAGGGGCGCTGGAGGCATGGTAGGCCCAGTATGTCCCTGAGTCGACGGAGGCGGTCCAGGTGGAGAGAGCACCAGAGTATGAGCCGCCCATAGTCACCTGGCAAATCGTAGTGTATAAGTCAGCCATGGTCAAGACAACGAGCATGGGAAAGGCGGGCAGAGGTGATCCCGTGGTACAGTCTCGGGTAACTGCAGGCCTTCTCCACCTTAATACTAACCCAGGGGACGTTTTTCGCATTGCTAGGATGGCGTTTGTCGGCGAAGGGGAGTTTGACGTTGCGGGCGAAGTAGGTCAAGTCTTTGATGGAGTTCTCGAGGGTGAGGTACTTGAGGTTGGCAGTGGTGAGGTCGTTGAAGGGACTGGAAACACCCCAGTACTGATTGTAAAGGAAGGAAAGGTCAGCTGTGGCTCAAGCAATAACGCAAGGAGGGGAATTCGATCTCAGGAGGAGCTGCAGGTCTTCTGTCCTCGAGCACTTACACGGTGTTCAAGCACGATGGTTGCGGCGCCAATCTCCTGGGCGAGGACACCTGTGGTACGATTCGTGGTGAGATAGCTGGTATATCTTGTCGCGTTGACCTCGCCTGGGGTGAACAGAATGATTGGAGAGCCGGGCCCTTTCCAATATGTAGTGTCGTAGAAGTAGAATTGTTCAAAGGTGCCCAAAGTTGGGGTACCGTGGTCGATGAGCTGGGTAAACGTGGCGTTCAGTGATCCAGGCTTGGGAGGACTGCCAGGTAAATGTTGCGAGTTGCATCCTCCGTACGGGTATCCGCCATTCCAGTCCCATTTTCCGGGCTTATCATGGTGGCCGTTATGAGCATGGGTTCCTACTGCCACGGCAGCGAGTAAAGCAGTTTTGCATCTCATGCCGAATGATTAGAGGGACCGGTGGACTTTTGCGATGGGAGAGGTGTGGCAAATCTATGGTGAGAAGGGAATCATGACTATCTTGACTTGCCTTTTGGAACGGCATGTCGCACCTGCTCATCGCTCCAGTGCAATGCGGGTCAATATCGAGAAGCACCACTTACTTGCAAGAGAAGTGGAACTTCTGCATATGCTCCTTCCTATTGCGCATTAGGTCGCAGATCGTGCAATCAAAAATGATCCGAAAAAGAGTACATCGCAGTGATGATCATCTTTGCCGATCGTGGAAGGTGGCTCTCTTTTGCAGGAGACTGTTCGATGCGACGCTGCGAAGGCGGTTCACCAACCGAATGGCAGGATGAGCTTGTCGTGCATGTACGAGCACATGATGCGTTAAGGCCTGGATGATGTTGTACTGCGTTGTTAAGGAAAAGCAACAAGTGATATTGTCGGCGTACAAGCACTGCTTGAGCCGACAAGCTCTCGTACAGAGCGAATAAGATGGATCGGCCAGAGCTTGATTCCAAAGCCGAGCGGTGAGGGAGTTGGAGCGTATATATGCTTCATGTGGCGTTCCTTTTGATCGAGTCGAGAGGTCCGCAAACAAGATGCCGTAAGATTCGCGGATGGTTCATTCCGATGACGTGGAGGGGAAGAGGAAGAGCAGCGGTTGGGCATGTCCATAGTCGCCATGCTGCCTCGTTTTCTCCATCCAGAGGACATTAGTGGACACAATGAGGTGTCGGCTTTACGCCGTGTCGTGCAATCGCTTGAGGACGGATGTCGTAGTCGTGGTGTAACAACAAGGTGGTCGCCTATCTCATGTGAATCAGCCCGCTAATCAGAGTCTTCCTACCTCGCTGTCGTCATCACGTGCAATGGCACGTAAGCACGGATTTGAGTTGAGGATGTTGCCCCGAAAGAGGTCGGGTTACCCCGACAGGTGCCAACCTTGTTCCGAAAGGAGTATAGAGGGGATGCACGGACCAGCGAGGGAAGACTCTAATTAGGGTCTAAGGATACTATATACGCGATATATAACTTCGTCGAAGAGAAGAACCGAAACCCTACGGTAAGTCTCTTTAAAATTAGTAAATATATATATATACTAATTCTAGTAGTAGTAGCCGACCTCCCTATCGAAATCGAGCCGAAACTAGTTTTTCCCTCTAAGTACGTTTTACCCTAAAAGCTATATCTTATCCCCTAATAATAGCGACTATACTATAATAGAACGTCTACTAGCCTAACTACCTACGTACGCTACTTAGCCGTATCGATCCGAACGTCCGCTATATATAAACTTATATATCTACTACCGGATACCCCGATACTATATATACTAGGTAAACTAGTTACTCTAAAGGGATATCTATTTATCCTTACCTATTATAGCCCGTATTAGAAGTAGCTTAGAATGGTAGAAGGTCCGGATAATACTCTCGGGGCGGAAGAGTTAGTAGTAATTAGAGTAGACATCGAGAGAGTACCTACTATAAC
>AFIY01000443.1:0-28350 GCA_000223825.2 Zymoseptoria passerinii SP63
TTGTCGATTTAGGCCACCATCGCCGCACTCCGGTGCGGTCAAGCTTTTGGGACTGGACTTTGTTGGACTCATACCTCACCTCAGAGATTCAAATCTGTACATTCGCGACCGCACTTCTCACGCCTACAGATCACCGACATCCACGCCTGAAATTGTCCTGCGAATACAGACACAGGCAGCGCCTCGGTCTCCATCGACATCTGCGAAAGGCATCAATCGACTCGAAATGCCTGGCACACGGGGCCCAGTGCCAGTGCCAATGAATCAAACCAATGGCTCCCATGGCGAGGGCAGAGATCTCACATTAGACATCCTCCACCAACTCGAATCTACCGACCCGCTCAAGACCGAGGATGTTTACCCACAAAAAAGCCAGGCCGAGCTGAAGGCAGCATTGGATCGATTGGCCAGCAGAGCTATGGTGGAATATGACACAAATGACACCGAGCAAGTCATCCTAACGGGAGAAGGTCAGCAAATATGCGACGAGGGCAGTCATGAATACAAGGTGTGGGAAGCGGTCAAGAAGGCTGGCCGTCTTGGGTTGAAGGATTCTGCGTTGTCCACAGCCTCAGCAAAGATTGGCCAGGGCAATGCTTTCAAGCAGCAATGGGTGAAGAAGGACGGAGATGCTCTGATACCTCTGAAGGACACTGTCGTAGATGCGACCAGGGAGACCCTCAAATACGTGCACGAGTACCATACTGTTCCAGACCAGAGGCAACTGAAGGACTTTCAAAAGCGGAAACTCGTCACCACACAGAAGATCATCACGTACGAAGTACGCAAAGGTCCAAAATGGGGCCTGGAGATTCCGATCGAGGTGACCGACCTCACTGCGGATATGCTGGATGATGGTACCTGGAAGTCCGCCGCTTTCAAGCCCTACAACTTCAACGCCTTTGGTGCTCAGCAAAACGCCGGTACTCTGCATCCGCTGAACAAGGTCCGAGAGGAGTTTCGAAAGATTTTCTTCAACTGGGACTTCATCGAGATGCCCACGGGCAGGTATGTTGTCGCATACGTTTCAGCTAAATAGGACCTTCCACTGACTGATCCTCTAGATTCGTTGACACTGGCTTCTGGAACTTCGACGCTCTTTTCGTGCCCCAACAGCATCCCGCTCGCGACATGCAAGACACCTTCTACGTCTCTGATCCCGCCGAGTCCGGTCCGCCAGGTCCCGATCCACTCGCCGACGCCGCTCTCTCCAAGATGGAAGCCGAGAGCCAACTCTTCTCTACCAACAAAGACGAAACCCCCTCCACCAGCAAACTCGACTACGCTCAATACTACGCCGATATCAAAGCCGTACATCAAGACGGCAAGTTCGGCTCCGTCGGCTATCGATACCCGTACACCGACTCAGAGACCCGAAAACTCGTTCTCCGCACCCACACCACCGCCGTCTCGACCTATTGCCTGCACCGTCTCGCCGCCAACCCCCGACCAGCCCGCTACTTCTCCATCGACCGGGTCTTCCGCAACGAAACCGTCGACGCCACACACCTGGCGGAGTTCCATCAAATCGAAGGTGTCATCGCTGACTACGGTCTCACCCTTGGCGGACTGCAAGCTTTCTTGGGCAAATTCTTCGAGCAACTCGGCATTACGAACCTACGCTTCAAGCCCGCGTACAACCCGTACACCGAGCCAAGTATGGAGGTCTTCGGCTTCCATCGCGGATTGGACAAGTGGGTTGAGATCGGCAACAGTGGTATGTTCAGGCCGGAAATGTTGCTGCCCATGGGTCTGCCGGAGGATTTGAGGGTGTATGGATTCGGCTTGAGCTTGGAGCGGCCAACGATGATCAAGTATGGTGTGAGTAATATCCGAGAACTATTGGGACACAAGGTGGATCTTGGGTTCATTGAGAATAATGCGGCGGTGCGGTTGGACAAGGATTAGAGAGGTGTTGTGAAGGGCGTCAGGTGGATGGCACTGGCAGTGTCTAAAGATGAAATGCGATATGATGGCCCGGGGAGATAAATATCTGTGGGTGGTGTAGCAGGATAGAAGCCTGTGTCAATGGAGAGGACGTTGAAATCTAGCTCTCGGGCACCTGTTTCCTTCTCGCCTTTGCTGCGAGCTTAATCTGACTGTATGGCACGTCCATGCAGGCGCAGAGAAGGGATCTCGGTATCCAATGCATGACTCATGTTCTTGTGCTGGACCATGAATATTTCTGGAACTGGAACTGGGCCGGAGCTGGCGGGTCTGGATCCAGATGAAGTCAAGAACACAACATGATGGTAGTCCTCGCCGAATGCGACTAGGCCATACAATTTGGGCTCATCGGGATATGGGCGGGACAAAGCTGGTCCATTTCAGGTCGAGACTCGAGACTCAAGCTCCAAGCCTCATAGATCACCGGAATCAGGCCTTCGCTATCTCTTTCGTTAGGTTTCGCGGAAGCTGGAGTTCGAGCCGACTACGTTCTCCACTCAATGTCGACTCGAAGTCCTGGCAAGATGGGCGATTTCGGCTCTCTGCGATGTTGGCTCGAGGCACAGCAAGTTTGACCCGCTCCTTCGTCTCTCTGGAAGATTTTGGCCCGGTCACTACCTCGTTTGCTCGCCATTGTGACTCACTTTGCTGAAGTGGCGTCATCATTGTAGCGGCCTGAGACACCACGTTTGCTGGTTAGCGGTCGACCATATTACAATTGTCAGATCTGGGCTGCTTGTCGCACTCCGACTTTGCCGTCAGTCTATGCTGCTCAGGCTGGCTGCGCTATACCCACGATCAAATCGAAAACCTCGTCGACGTCCCGCAAAAGGACAGCGGAAGGACGGCTGAAGAATATACGTCGTTGCATTTGGCTGTTAAGCGCTATGAGCTGCCGATATTCGAGAGCGCGAGATACCACGATATGTGCTTTGCATGGCCTGCATCCCACTTTCGTGCCCTGCGTACACTCGCAGTTCGCATCGATGACCACGAAATCAAATCCCAAGCACCGCAAATCGCAGTCCGTCCAAAATCAGAAATAAAGAGACGCAAATATCAACTACGATCCGGACAACTCTTGACAGTACAGCAACCTCCACCAGACGAAAGATAGCATCTCCGACGAGTCCAGAACATCAACTACCTGCACGACAGCCGTCGCTTCTTCCCTACAGCGTCCATCCCGTTGCCAAGACAACATCAACGAGATTCTGCTGCTTGCCGACCCTTCGTAGACACTCCGACTACTCCAGGAGTAGTACCACCAGCGAGTCTTCTATGGGAAGACAGCATCGAAGCCTCTCACTTCTCAGCCGTCTCCACAAAGCTCATTCTACCCAAGATGGCGCCCTCCCTCCTCGGGATCGCTCCCGAATTGCGAAACATGATCTGGGATCTCGTCGTCCGCGAACCAGAGCCGATTCCAATCACCCACTTCGAGCTACACCTGGGCAATCTCCACACGACAGTCGACCTCCGCGATGCGCCACCAACAGACAATCGCACTGCCTTCGACCTTACGCAGTTCAACCGACAGATCAACGACGAGACCGCCGCCCTCTACTACAGATAAAACACCTTTCGCTATGTGGTCGCGGATCGCGGATGTGTGCGCCTACGTGCCTGGGTTGACATGATCGGCCGTCTTCCTCGCGTCGGCGAGAACGCAGTCAACAACGTTCCACATCTCGTGATTGAATACGTCGGCTGGGTGCACTCTTACAATCCTGTCACTATCCCACGTATGCGTATCCACGGGGCCTTTGAACGCCTCTACTATGTAATCGCTCGTGCCGGCTTTCCCGAGGGAACGGTGAAGATGACCATCGCCGGGTACGGTTCCACATGCGCGCCGCGTCGTGGACCATCGATAAGGACTGCGCAGACGGACGCGGTGGGCCTCCAGCGGTACTTCGACTGGCGGCTTGCGGCGGAGCGGTTACAAGACGAAATGAGGATGAGGGAGGAGGAAGCAAGGGTCGAAAGGAAGAAGAGCATGCAGGAAGCGTGGAAGCGGTTCGATGAAGCGGCAGCAAACTTCAAGAGGAGCCATGGAGCGTTTGTTAAGAGGAGGGCACAGGTGAACGACATCAGCGAGGACTCGAAGAATGATGACCCTAGCTAGTGGGAAGCAGGGCAAGGAGCAGGATAGCCTGCAGTGTGACAAGTCAGATGATGAGAAGGATCACGAGGCGCAGCTGTAAGCGAAGTATGCTCTAGGGACAGGAGAGTGCCAGTAATACTATGTCAACGTACACAAAGAGAGGTGTACATGGCCATATTCATTGTGGAGAGCAGTGGTCTGTTTTGAGCAGAAACTTAGGTAGTGTTACAGACTTGTTCGCGGGGCTGTACGACATGCTGTCAAGTTTGGGATCGGGATCACTTCTTGGCAGACCTTTTGCAATTGAGAACAAGACAGAGGTAGAGTCTTAACGCACACGTCTCGTTCAATGCTGTCGCCCAGGTGGTTGTCAGTCAGACATTGATAGTATCGAAGTAGTCTCACCTCAATGTCAAGTCCGGTACTGTTCCATCGAGTTCCAATTCTCCCATTCATTTCACCACTCACCAGCCAGTCCTGTCAGCACAGCTACATGTATGCAGACTGCTAGCATCACAATGACACCGTTGCAGACTCCAAATGTGTACAGGATGCAAGCACTATTCCTTCGTTCCCAAGGGCGGCAGCGCTAAAGCACAACTAACGTTGACACCCAGTAGTGCGACTCCAATCGGCTTTCCTCGCTCGAGTTGAGAAGGAGTGACAGCTTTGGGTCGAATGGTGGAGATGACTGTTGTTGAGCGAGTGGAAGTTGGTTGGAAATTGGGGCGCTCGCGTAAAAGGGAACTTGGTAGCTGAGAGTGTGCATGCAAAACCCACTTGGTGGAGGCTTTCGAGTAGGCGAGGAACTGCAATGGAAGGAAGGAGCTTGAGGTACCTGGGCGTACTCTATATGCGAACGACATATGCTATGGTCTATTACAGAGAAGCTGCGAATCTGCTCTCTCTGCTGGAATCCTCATTGCAAGCCACTCACGTCGCCCTCCTTGCCAAAACTTCTTCACCACCAGACCGCCTCACGCCTTGCCCAACTCCTCACTCCTGCTCGTCGCCGCCTTGACCGCCTTGTCAACAATCTCCTTCAAACCCTCCTTCTCCAACATCTCCAACGCCGCCTGCGTCGTCCCATTCGGACTCGTAACATTCTTCCTCAACTGCGTCGGCGTCTCCCTCGACTCAACCAACATCTTCCCCGCTCCCAAACAAGTCTGCGCCGCCAACCTCGTCGCCTGCTCCCTTCCCAACCCCAACGCCGTCGCACTCTCAATCAAATGCTCCACAAACGCAAAAAAGTACGCAGGTCCACTCCCAGAAAGCCCAGTGACAACATCCAACAACTCCTCCCTCTCCACCCACTCCGTCGCCCGCGAAACACTCTGCAACAGAGCATCCACCTGCTCCCGCTGGATCTCACTAACCTCATCCCCAGCAAACAATCCACTCGCTCCCTCCCCCAACAACGCCGGCGTATTCGGCATCACCCGCACAATCGGCAACGCCGTGCCATCTTTGCCCGTACTCCACTCCGCCAGCGACTTGCGCGTAATCCCCGCCGCGATCGAAACCAACACCGGCCGTTCCGCTCCCGTCCAATCCGAGGATCCCAATTCCTCGCACACGGCTTTCGCGACTTGAGGTTTGACGGCGAGGATGACGATGTTGGCGCCCGTGGCGGCGGCGAGGTTGTTGGTGGTCGTCTGCACGCCGAGGTCGGCCATCTTTTGACGGTTGACTTCCCACGGCTCCGAGACGGTGATTTGAGATTTGGAGAAGTTTTTGGAGAGGAGGCCGGAGATTATGGCTGCGGCCATGTTGCCGCCGCCTGTGGGGGAAGATGTTTAGCTGTGTTTTGGGTGAGGTGGTGGGGTAGGGAACGACTTTACCAATGAAGGAGATCTTCTGGGAGAAGAGATCGGACGACATTTTGTGGGTGACGTTTCTCGATTTTTGAGGCTTTCGAGGGAGTGAGGTATATACCGTTGAAAGCTGCGACTTCGGTGAGAAAGTCTGAAACCCAATGTCTGTCTTACTAAGCAGTCGGTAGTGGTGAGAGACACAATGCCGTTGCTAGCCTTTTCTCATTGAAGACAGAGATAGGCAGATCAAAAGAAACTGTCAGTACACTGAACAAATAAGAGCCTACGTAGGGTATCTCATAGCAAATTCTGGTCCGAGAGATCACTCAAATGCTCATTCATGCCGAAAACACCATACCATCGCCGAGAAAACGCTTGAAATCCCCATCGCTCAATGCCATGCCATGCCCTGTACAACAATCAAATGCTCAATCAAGCAGTAGTCAACCTCCCAATCGCTGGCCGATTCCCAGACAACGTCTTAAACATATCCACGTGCGGCGTCGCCGTCGCCGTGTCCTTCAACCCCTTCTCCTCCACATCCGGCGTCGCAACAACCGTATCATCCGACTCACTCTTCTGCTCCTCCTCCTCCTTCTCCGCCAGCCTGACCTCCTCACCCAACCCTCTTCCACCCTTCTTAGCTCCCTTCAACCTCTCCTCTCCCGTCGCGAAACTCGTCTCGTGCTCCTTCCTCCCATGCGGAAACACGTCCTCCGCTTCCTCAAAGTCGTCCGGCTTTTCCATGGCAGGCGCTCTGGGTTCCTCAGCAATCGCCATCTCCTGCTTGCGCTTTGAAAAATGCTTCTCCAAGTCGCCATTTGCTTTGCGAACTTTCAACGCTCGCTGCGCCGTGTGGACGTTCTCCAACGCTCCAGCATCGTGCCACTTCTTCCTCTCTTGTCGGATTTTCCATTTACCGGAGAGGTCTTTGCCGAGTTTGTGCTCGGCCTCATCCCAGATGTCCTCATACACCTTCCAGCCTTCCAACACACGCGTCTCGAGACGTTCGAGCTGAGCAGAGTCGTCAGTCTGGTTGCGAAGGCGATAGACATCGCGTGAACCTTGGGTAAGATGAGCGCGGCGGATCCAAGACTTGCTTCCTGGACCGTCGTCTTCATGTCTCTTCTGCAGGTAGACAACCATGCCCTTACCAATGTAAGCGGGAGGAGCAACGACGGCTGCGATATTCTTCAGCACAAAGCCACCAAGGCCCTTCCCAACTCCAGTCCCAGCTCCAGAGAACTTGGCCGTTGCCGTATCGCCGTCTTTCCAGCCGTGCACTGGTTGCATTACAACACCCGTCCAGGCGTCGTAGATACCGTAGGTCAGCTCTTTCCGTGCCGCAACGACGCCGGATTTGAAGCCTGTGATTCGCACGGGTTTACGAACAGTCGAGTCGCCCCAGAGGCGAGGGGCGTTGTGAAAGCCCTGAGCGACGGCGACATGGATATTCAACGGCATGGTGAGAAGGGCGGCTCCGGAGCTCATAATTCCTGTCCGAAAGTCGCCGGCGACTTCGGCCGCGAGAGGCTCAGCTGGGTCAGCTGAGAGGGCGGAACCGGTAGTCTGTCCCGTCTCGGTGCGGTCATTGTTCGGACGCTGGTCCTTCTTCTTCTCGCCCTCGTTGTGCTTATCATAACCTTTCTCCTCGTTCCCTTCACGACCCTCAGCCTTATCAGCCTTCTTCTCCTCCTTCCTCAACCTCCTCTCCTCCTTCTTCCTCATCTTATCCTGTTTCTTCTTCTCATGCTCCGCCCTCTTCCTCATATGCTTCGCGACCCTAACAGGCACCATACCCACTCCACTCCCAATCCCCGTCAACGAATCCATAACCGCACCACCCACACCACTAAGCGGTTCCCCGGGTCCATCGAAATCGTTCCAAGCCATATGCCTCAACAGCCTCAAATCCTTCGACTCAATCCTGCCCTTCTCGATCAAAATCTCCGCCGCCAGCGCAGAGAGCCTCATCGACGAGCCCTTGAGTTCCCACACCGCGACGCGGTCGTCCAAAATCGAACAACGCATGTTATGCCACCCGGCCAACGGCAGACTGCGATGGAAAGACTTGACAGCGTTCTGAGCTCCACTACCTTCCTCCTTCATCCCATCCGCCAGTTTCTGCACGTTCCGCTGTGCCTCCTCGGTCAGGCACTGCTTGATGCCCTCCGCCAACGTCTCGGCCGTCAAATTCTTCCAAGGAATACACTCGTGCGCTCCAGCTTTCGCCTCCGCGACTCGCGCCCCCCAGAACGGTTGATCGCCGAAGAACGGCACAATCATCGTCGGCTTCGCACACTTCAGTCCAATCGCCGTCGTTCCTGCTCCGCCGTGATGCACCACCGCCTTCACTCTCGGGAACAGCCAGTCGTGTGGCGTATTCTCCAACATGAAAATGTTATCCGGCGTATCCTCATTCGACTGACCCAGTCCACCCCAGCCTTTATTCACCAACGCCCTCACGCCCGCCATCTTCGTCGCCTTGAAGATCATATCCGTAAACGCATTCGGGTCGTCGACGACGATACTTCCAAACCCGATATAGACCGGCTCCTCACCCTCCTCCAAAAACTTCGCCAGATCATCCGGCGGCTTGTAATCCTTCGCCAAGTCCATGAACACGAAACCCGCGATATCAATCTCCGGACCCCAGTCCGCCGGTTTCGGACACAGCGATGGCGACCACATGTACGTGTAGGGTACCTGCATGCGATATAGTGCTCCGGGAGCCCAGAGTGAGCTGACGGGTTCGAGGCCTAGGGTCCGGACGCGGAAGCGGTTCACGATGTCGCCGAGGCCTTGCCAGGTCATCATTTCGACGAGCGGGTAGGACATGAAGTTGACGTAGTTGGCGTCGACGTTGGATTTGCCCTTTTTGATGTTGGCGAGTGGGTGCGGGAAGGCCATGGTCGGGGAGTAAGGGAATGTGAACATGATGTGGAGGGGGATTCCCAGGCGTTCGGCGATGTGCTAGAGGGAGGTGTGTTAGCTTTTTCATCCCAGTGTTGCTGTGGAAGGCAAGTTTAGGACTTACAACGTGTGCCATCGAAGGCGGGTTGGCGATAATCGCATCCGCAATGAACGGATGTTTATCGCCCATCATTTGCAAGTTCATGATGTCCTTCTCATCGTCCGTGACATTCGTACAACTCCGCCACATACCCTCAAACATCTCTCCCATTGCCGTTCTCCGCCGTTGAATCTCGCCTTCTCGAATCGTCTGCAAGTTCGGTATGAGACCCGGATTCTTCACCATGAACGCCATCAATTCGCTGGGATCACCTCCAATGGAGAAGAACTCCAGATCCGTCTCTTTCGTCACAAAGTCGCGGAAGTTTGGATGCGTAGCGAAGCGTACTCGATGTCCGTAGTCTCTGCTCAGGATCTGACCAATCTCCAGAAAGGGCTGAATATCCCCTCGACTGCCAATGATCATGATGACAATATTCAGACGAGGTCGTGTCGCAGTCGTGTGCAAGGATGAAGCGACCGATGCAGCGTCCCCATCGACATCTGCAATGGGATGATCGGCATTATGTCGTCGTACTTTGGCCTTGCTCTTTCCTGGAATGTCCAAATGATGCTTGACCGTATGTCCCAGCGCCTTTGCGATGTATCCTGTATCCTTCGTCTCGTTGACCGAGATGTTCAACCGGCCATCCCGCTTCGACACCTTGCCTTTACTTTGGAAGTGTTCATTCCCCAAATTAAAGTGCGTATATCGGCTGAATCTGGCGGTCGGTCTCTTCGGTTTTGTCTTCCCACCCATCTCCTGTTGTGCCTCCTCTTCCTCCTGTTGTCCTACCACCTCCTCATCCTTCTCCAACCTCTGCCTGCCCCCAGCATTCTCATCCTCCAAACTCGAATCGGAATCAAACTCCAACGGCCCAAAATCATACTGCATTCCCCCCGCCGTGTTCGCCCTCTTCCTCGCCATGGTCCTCTCTCGGAAAAACGTGCTACTCTTCTTCAGCAGCCCCGGCCTGGCCACCTCCGGCGCAGTACGACGTGTCTTCAACTTGGGCGTCGGTGGATCGAAATCGACTTCTTCGGGAGGATCATTGCGGCGACTTGTAGGTGTGCGCTTGACGTCTTGGGGAGTGGATCCGGATCGCGGCGGGAAGTATGAGGACCCTTCCGCGGACGCTTGCTTCGGCGCCGACGGTTCGGTTGATGATGGGTCGTTGGAGGCATCGTTGGAGAGGTGGGCTCCGAAGTCGACGCCGGGAAGGGTTTGGGTCGGGAGGATGGACTCGCCGGTCGTGGCGCGGAGGAGGGTTGGTTCGGAGGGTTCGCGCGATGCGTCTGGTGAGGTCGGCATGATCGCACGCGGGAGCTGTGTATACACAACAGCGCTGGAGATGTGCTTGAGCGACGAAGGTGCGTCTTTCCCAGTCTTGACGATCAACGACAAACCTTCTCTTTGTCCCGATCACGCCGTCACGCTTCGTTCACGCACAGCTCGTCCTTCCAGAAGTGGGATCGAACGAGACAGACCCGCAATGGAAGCTCGCGGGTCGCGTCAGAAGGCGTCACCACTCACAAACTATACCAACACCATTCCGCGGGTCCCGTCTCGGCTCACCCAAGAAGCAATCAAGCGCTTGGTGTGGTCGGTCTTTTCGGAGCATTGAAAGTGACATCACAAAAGACGAAAACGGGCAGCCAAATGAAGGAACGGATGCACGCCATGGTGAGCGACATGGGTGTCCCGGCGTACGGAAGGCTGTCGTTTCCGCCCACAGATACAGAACATGTTCGTTTTATACCACGCGAGTTGTGCAGGTCTCTCATGTGTGAGATGTGCGAGGATCATCTGGCAGATGTACAAATGATCGACTGGCTCGACCTCGACCGGTTCTTCCGGCGATAGATCCGCTTGGACGCGCGCCGACCGATCGCAATGTTGCGGCCATGATGTAACTTTAATCCATCCAGGAGCTAACAGTGATTCGGGCGCATGCAATTTGAGTCTCAACGGCGGGAGTCAACAAAGGCGCGTAGGTCAATAGCAAAACGAGAGAGATGCGAGTCAACATTGCTTCATTGGTATTCGCGAAAAGAGCAAAGGGGAAGTTACACATTAATTAATTTTCGTCATCGTCTCCCACAGATCTCACGCTCCTCTTGTCCGCTCCGGCACTGATCAAATCTCTGGACTCTGGTCTGTATTGCAGAAGAAAGCAAGGTCGAACGCGCGGTGGTCAACTCTTCCTGTTGATAGCATCGCCGTACGAACGCCTCGGTAGAAAGATAGATACGAGAGTCGTTACGAGAGGTAGATCTGGGTGTAGCTCAGAAAGTCCAGTGTTCGGTAGTGGTGTTGTGGTACTGGTATCGATTTCGTGTTTTCATGTTTGTCCGCCCGCGACCGGCCACTTTTCAATGCCGCCCGTCGCGACGTGCTGTTTATGGTATCTCCTCATTGTATTCTCGAGATGTTCGAGTCCCCATTTAAACCTGGCTCATAGCCGGTCCACGACGGATGCCACCACGAGCTGGAGAGCCACCCTTGAGACCCATGCCGGTGAAGGCGAGCGAGCCGACGAAAGCGGCCCATCCGAACCAGAGGAATGCGGTGGCGGCCTGGCCTTCGCGGCAGGCAGAGGCTCGCTGAGAGGCACCGCGGATGACGGAGTTGCTTCGGAGGTAGTCCTGCGATTGATGTGTCAGTCATAGCTCGATACTCGGCCTCGAGTTCGGATTTGCGACTCACCTGGTTGCTGCAGCTGTGCGCACCGAGTCTAGCGGCGAGAGCGACGGCCGCGCAGAACCAGAAGAGAACGATAATGGCGTCGAGGGCGAATGGGATGGTAGGCATGATGGACCACTCCTCCTTGATAGTCGCGGGAATCAAAAAGATGAGCGCAAGCATGGCGATGACGGCGCAGAACATGGTGTAGTTGACGACTGCTGGGTCGGCGCCCATGGCGATCATGTTACCAACGAGGGCCATCACGATGAGCGCGCAGAAGAACTGTGTCGCAGGGAGCACGTCAGTTTCGCGTGTTTCGGGAGCTCTGGGGAGCTTTGCGCGAGGTGGGAGGATCGACAGCGCACGTACCTGGAAGCCACGAAGGGCCAAGTTGATAATGTTTGCCATTGCGGTGGTGGTAGTGAGAGTGATTGGGGATGTTATTGCTCGGAGGATGAGACGACGGTGGTGTCGAAGCGAAGTGTGGGGTAGGGAAGAGGCGAAGAGAGGAGAGGATTTTGGGTGTGGAATGCAAAGAGGGAAAAGGAACGGGGAGGGCGTTGTTATTCTAAGGCAGGACGGGATGGGATGGGGATTGGGATGGTGCTTCTAAGAAACCGAACCATCGACCGCTGATGACGTAGCGTGGAGCGAGCAACAAGCTGCACAGGGCATCCGATGAGGTGCACCCACCCACCCGACCCGTGGAACGACTTTGACTTTTCTCGATCAAAAGAAAACTCTCGCTCTCATCACTCTCATCATCACTCTCATCACTCATCATCGTCACCGTCGCAATCATCATCGACGCAGCAAGAATCCATAAAATATGAATTGGTCATTCATCACTCGCACTCCCCCCGCGCATGAAACTTGACCGACATTTGGCATAGAATATGCCGTCATTCTTTTGCGGCTCCCGTCTGCTAGCTATTGTCATTTGACCGCCCTCGTGAGTCTGGCCAACTTCTGTGTCTTCCATCATCATCCGAGGGTGAATATATGTGGCTTGTTGTTCGTTCATTCAGTATCATTCGATCGTGGTCTCAGTTCGAATACATCTGTCATCTATGTAATTACAGTTTGACCGGGTAGAATACAGCCTGATGAATCATGATCTTCCAAGACATGCCCCTCATCACACAGCCTCATCAGTCATCACCAACACGGTCAGCATTCAAAGTTCAATAAACATCCGTGCAGCCCGTTGGCCGCTTCCGCCGCCAATTCGCAAGTCCGATTGAGATCGGCGAAACTCGTTTTCCCCAAGGCAAATAATCCACCCGGACATGTCGTGCGTGTTTGATAAATCATGACAAGGTCGCCCACGCAATAATGTAGGCAACGTGTCAAAAGTACACGCACGTCCTGCTGTCTTCTTCGAGTCAGGATCATGACCTCTCTGGATGGATCGTTCAAATGATGAACCGTCCAGGCGTCAATATCAAGGTGACTGTGGTCTTGCGGACGATATCGGTCGGCATGGTAGGGCATGCAACTCAAGAAGCAGACGTAGGCGAACACATTCGACTCATTCTGATCTTAGGACTGTACATCCTTTGTCTCCCGTGGCAAGTATACATCTCCACCTAGCCAAAAACACGCGGTTCGCAGACCTGCACACCCTCACTCCTCTTCTGGACCACTCGATCGACCACACGTCGTTTCCGTCTCAGGCTTCGGGACAAGCGAGTTGCATGCGCATCTCAATCGTGCCACTTTCGAACTCCTACCTGTAAGGGGAAATTGAACTTGTCCTCCTTCTTTCAAGATGGCGAATCAGCTGGAGTAGAAGTCCTCGCCTCGTCAAGAATGTACCGCATCGAGAAGTCCTGGGTGACGAGCGCTTTTGCGCATCAGTGCCCTCACCGGGGAAACCCAAAAAACCGCAACCTACATCCACCTGGCACATCAGCCATCCACAACTTCAATCCTCAACCACCCCGACCTTCTTCCGTCTCGGTCGTTCCAAATTCCTCTCAATCTCCACCTCCTCCCCCAACCAAGGCGCCAAATGCGGCACCCACTCCCCCTTCTCCTGATCAAACAAATGCTTCCGATGATACACCTTCACCAACGCCTCCTCACCATACTCCTCCACCAAGACCTCCGGGTACGCAAATGGCACCCACGCCGACACACCTTCGAATCGACTCTCCCGCAACGGAAAGATGTCGTCGTACGCATAATGATGTCCGTCTTTGACCGTCATCTCCCCATCGTCGTCAAGCAAAGCAGAGGAGCGATTCTCGCGCAGCGTGGTGATGTCAATGAACAATCCACTCCCCATATCTAGAAATCGCGCGTCGATTTTATTATCCCCATCCGGGGAACCATCGCTCCAATGTGGATTCACATCTAACACGTACTTCCTCATCTCCCCATTCCCCTCCCCCGCGTCGAATTCCCACGTCGACAGATTCCACTTCGCCGCGAACACCCCCATCGTCGCTTCGTCGACCATGACGTCCACGTCCGAGTCCCAGGGGAGGATGAAGCCGTTCCAATACCATCCTAGGAGGGTTCCGTGAGCGAGCCAGGTCGTGACGTTGAGGAGATGCGAGGTTGTGAAGAGGTAGGCGCCGACGAGAGCGGAGAGGTGGCGTCGTTGTTCGTCGGGTGGGAGGCGTTTGGTGGAGAAGAGGGAAGAGTAATGTTCGGAGAAGAGGGATTCGTGGAAGTATTTGTGAGAGTTGGGTTCGATGTATCTGATTCCCGGTGGGCGGGCGGTGGAGGTGGTGGGGAGGGAGAGGAGGGAGGAGAGCAGGGTGAGGGTGGAGAGGAGCATTGCGGTTGTGTGAGGTAGTAGAGTGACTTTCGTCCGGGTCGTGAGGGATGAACCCAGGAGGCGGAAGCTGGGTTGGTGGGATTTTTCTGTTGGCGTCGAAGAATTGGTTGCAAATGCTAGGGTTTATGTCCAGAACAAGATCCAGATCCAGAGTTCGAAGTCTGCTGGGATACAATAATGTTGCAGGAAAGGGAGGTAAATTGCAGTCACAGCCGGAATCGGCACCAGAACCGTAAGAAATGCTTTGCCATTGAGTGGCAACGTCCAGTTCTCAAAGCATCGGCAAAGTCCGCAATGGCATCCACATACTGCAGTCGTGTCGATGTCTGTATGTGGGACCCGTCACTCAGGTTTTGAAGGAGATGGAGAAGGGATGCTCTCGGGTGTGACGCGGCCTTAGGGAGTTCGAGACGGAACTCGGTTTGACCAATGCATGACCCTGTCGTGGGGGGCCAACTTTATGTGGGGTGACAATGGGTCTTGGTCAGGAACTAAAGTGCGAACAACCTTGAATGTCTGTGGTTTGGCATTAAGAGTCGGAGAAAGTACAAATGCTCAAGATTCGGCGTGTGTGAGTCAAGATATAGAACCGAGCATAAAGTACAGTCGCTTATATGAGATTGTTGTAGAGGAAAGAGTGCTGTATTAATGTAGTACTGGTATCTCAATCTTCTAGATCCGATCTATCAATGCGAGGAAGCCGACATGTCAGCAGTCACAAACGCTTTTGCAGCAGACTTACCATGTCCCTCGCAACGACCAAGGACCAGCCTCATCGCCGCCACAGATCTCTCACCTTCGACCAATCACCTTCTAGTCAAGCCTTCAACTCGACAAACACCCCCTCAAGATCGGCCGTACTCACCGTCTCCCTACACATCCAATCACTCACCCTCGGCGGTAACGGCTCATACCTCGCCTCCCTCTTCTTCGCTGCCACCTTCCTCAGAACCAACAATCTATCCATGAGATCCGCATTATCCCCTGACCCATCGTTGTTGCTCTGCAGTCTGCTCGAGAAGTCATCCCAGATGTAACCCAAGTTCGCTCCATAGAAAGTACCTGTGCGCGCGATGCGCTCGACGGCTGCAACACCATTTTTGGCATCGCGGACTTGACGATGAAAACCCATGGCGCGCTGGCGCGTTGCGGCTCCGTTAGTGGGAAGAGGGCGGGCTTGACCAAAGTCTGCGAGCACGATGTCTGGATAGTCGCGGAAGGATGAGGTGCTGTTGGGATTGGGTTTGCGCATGAGGAGGTTGCCCGAATGCACGTCTCCGTGATGGCTTTCAGGCATGTCAAGGCGGCGTTGATCGCCGATGATGCCGAAGTGAATCAGGAGAAGCGCGGAAGCGAGTTGGTGCAGAAGGTGCCAGATGAAGGCTTCGGGGCAGAAGGGGAAGGTGGAATCAGGCTTGGTGTATTCTTCGAGCAGTTGGTCGAGAGAGCCGCCGGTTAGCAGCTCGAGGGTCAACCATGTCCTACCTTTGGGACGCGGATCACAGGCGAGGATACTCACGATGTTGGGAGAGGATTCAGGAGCGAAACGCTTCAGCATGTCGATTTCAACATCGAGGTCGTCGCCGGATGACCGCCTGTAGCCGGTGTCGCAGGGAATGTCGGAGATTTTGACGACTTGGAGAGCAGCACGGAGGTGAGCGAGCGTTTGTCGTTTGGAGGTCGGAGTCCTCTTGTACGCTTTGAGGATGCGGTCAGCGCGAGCCTTGGGAATCGAGGTACATACGTCGCCGAAACAACCAGAGCCTAGCTTTTTGATCATGTAGTTGTCCTGCAAGTACGACGCCGGGACTGCACAGGTCGGAGACAGAGGAGCTGTCTGAGATGCCATGACTGCTAGTTTGGCTTGGGACGATGGTGAGTGAGGTTTGAGAAGAACGTGGCAGCATTGTCGCGCTGTCCGAACGGCTATATAGCAATTGGGTGTTTTCTGTCAAAGTTTGCAGGTCCTTCATAATGCCCTTGTAAGTCTGGCTGGCTTTGTTCGAGTCGATGAAAGGAAACAAAGGAAAGGGATAGGTGCGGAGAATCACGCATTGTGCAGAGACGAAGAGCCCGCATCGCTACTGATCGTACATCCAAGCGGAGTGCCTGCACGGTGTCGAAGGTAACGTTCGAGCAAGCCTACCCGGCCGTGCTCATCAAACATTCGCCCATCCATGAGAAAAGTGTCTGATCAGTCTCTCGGGGTACAAAGTACGAAGATACGACGAAATGGTTGGTGATTTCCCATCTTGCGTCCATAGTCTTGGTGTCGCAAGGGCCTTGTAGTGATACAACATTTCTCCGCGTCCGCGCCTGTGAGCAACGAATTGTCGCTGTAGGCGTTCGCTTACTTGCATGTAGCAGCCATGGATTGCCGAACCATTTCGAACGGAGATTGCTTTGTCAAAATGTTTGGCAGAGAGCGTCGAAGGGTCGAAGGGTCGAAGGATCGAAGGTGAAGTGCGGTCCATCGCGAGGTAGTCACAAGTACTAAGGTATGGTCGACATTGCAATGAGGCGTGTGTCATGCCGGATTGAAGAGAACCTCCGGGTTGCACCTGCAGCTCGACCGAAGCATCTTCCTCGCGTGGCATCTGCACGCTCCCCGGCCTTGTCCATGTTTCCCAACGTGAGGTCTGCACCTAAGGAGGCATCACCGCCGCCGCGCACGTTTGTACTGATAATCGGTCATGTTGCGACGTCGTCGTACGATCGAGCGTAAGGGCCAGCCAGACAAGGGGGATGACATCGACTTGATATTGTTCCATGGTCCTCATCGTCCGCTACCATGTCTGGCCAGGCGCACTTAGGCTCGATAATGAATGGTACGATGATGTTGGTGATGCGATGAAGAGTCAAGTCAGTCAAACCAAAAGTGCAGACCACCCTTGGACCCCACCTTTTATGATCATTTATTCACTTCCCCTCATCTACAGCACAACCCTCTCTCTCTCTCTCTCTCTTCAACTTCACTTCTCCACTAAGGTGCTCCTTCACAAGCCGCTCACCTTTTGACATTCACACCTGAAGAAACAACCTCATATTCGCCTCTTAACGGCCATCACGCGTGGCACGCAGCCTCACCACCACCTACGATATCATCGCGAGTGCCAGATGAGAAGCAGTATCGCCGCCGTCGCTCTCCACGGCCACCCTCACCCTACCCGATACATCTCGATCTTCAAAACCCCCGCCCTCCACGCCGCGACACGATGACCTCCACTCTTGACGATGAGGACCTCTCCCTGTCCATGCCCGGCGCTCGTCGTCCGTCACGCGACACTCCCCGCCAAACCTCCAACCCCGCCACACCACAGCTTCCTGGTCCCGCACAACGAACGCCACAATCCGATCGTAATAAGAAGGCGATGGCTCGTCTGGGACAGTACAATGTACTCCGCACTTTGGGCGAAGGATCCTTCGGCAAGGTCAAGCTGGCCACCCATGCCGTGAGCAACCAGCAGGTGGCCCTCAAGATAATCTCCCGCCGCAAGCTCATAACCAGAGATATGGCTGGTCGCATTGAGCGTGAGATTCAGTATCTACAGCTGCTTCGTCATCCGCACATCATCAAGCTCTACACGGTCATCACCACTCCCAATGATATCATCATGGTACTGGAGTATGCTGGCGGAGAGCTGTTCGACTACATTGTGCAGCATGGAAAGATGCAGGAGAACAAGGCGAGGAAGTTCTTTCAACAAATCGTGTGTGCAGTTGAGTACTGCCATCGCCATAAAATTGTCCATCGCGATCTGAAGCCGGAGAATCTCCTCCTGGATGAGAATCTGAATGTCAAGATCGCTGACTTTGGTCTCAGCAACATTATGACCGATGGCAACTTCCTAAAGACTAGCTGTGGCAGTCCCAACTACGCTGCTCCCGAAGTCATCAGTGGGAAGCTCTACGCCGGCCCAGAGGTCGACGTGTGGAGTTGTGGAGTCATTCTTTATGTTCTGCTGGTCGGACGTCTTCCGTTCGACGACGAATACATTCCCGCGCTCTTCAAGAAGATCGCTCAAGGCGCTTATAACGTACCAAGCTATCTCAGTCCCGGCGCCGTCCATTTGGTCAAGCGCATGCTTCAAATCAACCCCGTGAACCGCATCACGATTCAGGAGATCCGCATGGATCCGTGGTTCACGGAAGATCTAGCCGAGTACCTTCAGCCTGCGGTCGAAGAGTTCTTAGACACCGGCGTCGACCCATCAAAGGCTATTGACCCGGCCACATTAGCGAAGGGCCAGCCCGTGGCAGTACAGGAGAAGATTCACGAGAGTGTGGTTGGAAAGCTTGGCAAGACCATGGGATATGCTCCGGATGATGTTCAGGAAGCACTTTTGAAAGATGAACCCAGCGCTATCAAGGATGCGTACTTGATCGTGCGGGAGAATCACCTGATGAAAACAAACCCGTCCATCGTTGAGGCTCAGCCCGAGTTCCCCAACTCGCCGCCGCCTTTTATAACGATGGCTACTCCGCCATCCCGGCCTCCGACCAGCGGTGCTGTTATAAAGCCCCCGCAACAACCTTCGCCACTAGCGGAGCACCCGCGTCAGCCCTCAATCTCGGAGGCTCGCTCGCCTGCTACCACAGTCGCCATCCTGCCGTCATCCCTCCCAGACTATCATGCAGCATTTATGAAAGGCCACATCGATAAGTCTTACTCTCCCGCGACAGTAGAGGATGATCCGCAGCGTCCACGTACCAAAGAGGAGCAAGATGCCACCGCTCGTCGCCTGAAGCCGCACAGCAAAAGTTCCGCAAACCTCAATCGCGCAGCTGCTGATAAGCCCGAACCGATGACCAACATGCCCGGCGGCAAGCCTGCTAAGAAGACCCGGCCCACCAAATGGCAATTTGGTATCCGCAGCCGCAATTCCCCCGCCGAGGCCATGCTGGCAATCTACCGCGCACTGGTCAAGATGGGTGCTGTATGGGAGGTGCCAAAGCCCAAGGAGATGGACAATCCAGAAAGTGCTCCCAGTACTCGCAGCAATAGTCCCGAGTACAGTGACTCCGATCCAGGCTCCGGCACCGACCCCGAATACGCCACGCATGAGGAACAAGAACGCCGCCGCGCGAGCCGCCGCAATGGAAGCCATGATTCCGGCGAAGTCCGTGGTCGCAAGCGACCAGGGAAGTGGAACGGCTGGGGCTACAACATCCCTGATGATCCATGGGTCATTCACGCGCGATTCAAGAAGGACGGCATGTTCGCGCCTGGCGTACCCCACCCAGCCTCCGCGCATGGCTCGATGGTCAGCCTCAACGACCGCCGTGCCAGCGTCGCCACGATGACCATGGCCAGTAATGGTAATTCTTCCCACAACAGCCAAGTCAACAGCGCAAACGCCAGCACCGAGAATGTGGCATACGCTGGACCTGCCTCCTCGATCAACTCGCGCGTCAACTCCCTCAACAGCACAACCCCCAGACCCCAGGAATCCGTCTGGGTCTACGTGACCATCCAACTCTACGCCATCGAGGCAGATTTTTTCCTTGTCGACTTCAAGTGCGCCGGTTACGAGCGCCTCGTGCGCCGGTTCGCACGAGAAGTCACAGGGTCCAATGAGAGCGACATTATCCAGAGGGATCTGGCGGAGGGGGGGGAATATGAGGAAGGAGACTTTGAGGAGGACGAGGAGGGCAATGCGCTGATCGGGGCTGGCAGGCCGCAGGACGACAAGGAGATTACTAGTCCCTTTCCGTTTCTGGATGTTGCTAGTCGGTTGATCATTCAATTGGCGGAGGCGAATGATTGATCGGCAGGAACGACCACCATGAGATACGCAATGTGAGAATTGTGCAGGGATTCTGGGAGTTCTTGGGAGTTTTGGCGTTATCGGAAGGTGGAAAAGTGGGACTGTGCATTTGGAGCGGAGTCTTTTGGGTGCAACATATGATGATCTCGGGCTTATGAGCCGATGCCTAGCTGGCGGAGGCGGTCACCGGATGACCAGATACGACAGGATGAGTGGCAGGCCCTGACAAATGATCGAAATCACAAAGTCACCGAGTGTACGTGTGAGTGGGGATGATCACTTCAAAATTGACAACTATCTCATGCCAGATTCAATATCGACAGGGCTTTCATGCTTGCCATCCAAAGCTGTGCGACTCGACATGCAAAGATGGAAGGTGAACAGGACGACTTCCCCTACCGTCCCAGTAGCGAACTCAAGAACCCTCTCTTTGGCGGCGGATCCTTTGATTTCTTCTTCTCTCTCCTCCTTTCATTGTCATGCTCTCGGTCGCCAGAGCGCCGTGAGCGATGTTCACGATGCGAATGCTCACCATCGTGATGGCGATGTCTTCTCCTCCGGCTCGAGCCATCATGCGAGTGACTGACTGCTCTCGGTCGCTCGTCGTCCTCGGGCGCAGGTGCAGCTTCCTTCGGATCTTCCATCGGGTCCTCCAGTATGACTTCGTCTTCGATTATCGGCGGAGGAATGTCTTGAGGGATCTCTGCGGATGGTGGAGGTTCTCTCATCGAGCTTGACGTCGTTCTGCGTCTTCTCCGCGTTCCATCTGTTCGCGAGCTTCCCGATCGTTCCAGGTCCACGCTGTCCCGTCTTCTCCCACCGTCATCCCGCCGAGAAGAGGACGATGTTAATTGAGAAGATCCGCCAAAACCAAGGAAGCTCAGCGGTCTCTTTGGCGGCGGTCTTTCTTTCCCACTCCTTCTCCGATCCTCATCCTCTTCCTTCAACCTTCGTTTTTGCCTCAATCTCTCTTCCTCCCTTGCCCTCCTCTGCTCCTCCTCCCTTTGCCTCCTCTCCTCTTCCTCCCGCTCCCTTAACTTGGCCCTCTCCCTCCTTCTCTTCCGTCGCTCCTTCTCCTCTTCAGCAACCCGAATCGCCTCCTCTCTCGCGATCCTCTCCATCTCCTCCGCCGCCGCTTTCCGCGCAGCACGTTTCACTTCATGTCTAATCCTGCGCAGCTCCTCTTCTTCCAGCAACTTCCGCTGTTCCGCAACGAGTCGCGCTTCCGCGGTGTGGTTTCGTACAGACTTTTTATGCTGATCTGTCTCTTTCGTGCTCGAAGAGGAATGACGTTTGCTGCGGGATGACTTGTGCGGTTTGTCCGTCTTGGCTGCGTTGCTGTTTCTGCGAGTAGATTTTCTGACGCTGGCGTCTTTGCGTTTGGGCTTGGGCGATGCGGGAATATCATCTGTAGCTGCAACAGGCTGTGGTATCAGAGGCTCCGGCTCGGGTACGTCGGGCGGAGCTGACGAGTCTGGCGGTGCTTTTTCTTCCTCTTCCACGTTCGTTTCGGCCGAAGCCGGTGGTGGCTCTTCTCTGGGCACTTCTTCTACGACGTCGTGTGTCGCGGGCTCAGGATTATCTGGCAGAGCTGGTGGATCTTCAGGCGGAACGGGCTGTGCCTCCTCAACGTTTGGGACCGCCGGATCGGGTGGTGACTCTTCTGCTGGCGCTTCTTCTACGGCGTCGTCTGTCGCGAGCTCGGGTGCGTCTGGCAGAGCTGGTGGATCTTCAGGCGGCACGGACTGTTCCTCTTCGACGTTTGGACCCGCCGGATCGGGTAGTGACTCTTCTGGTAGCGATTCTTCCACAGCGTCGTGTTGCGTCGTGTTGCGCGGGCTCGGGTGCATTTGGTGGAGCGGATTCATCTTCAGCCAATGCGTCAGGTGGTCCTTCGACATTCGATTCAACTGGATCAGATGGCGTGTCTTCTGCAACCACTTCTTCCACCGCATCTTCGGCAGCGTCAGCGGCAGGCGCATCGACCACAGCGGCAGGCGCATCGACGACAGTCGCCTCCTTGTCAGTCTCGCTCGCCGCTTGCTGAGCTTCATCACTTTCAGCAGCTGGAGTTTCTTCAACCACGGCTTCTGTTTCAGGCTCGACAGTAGCATCTGCGGGAGCCGCTTCGCCGAGATCCTCTTCCGTCTGTGCTGGCTCAGCCTGTGCCGAAGGCTCCGTGGGGGATGTGTTCTCTTGACTTTCTTCTGGAGCTTCCTGACCAAGGACCTCTGCGTCTTTTACGGCGTCGGTTGAAGGCTCCTGAGGTTGATCCACGATGGCTTCATCCGGTACCGTATCGGCCGTATCAACAGCTTGTTCGACGATAGATTCCTCTTCGTGAGGAACGTCTTTGTCGGAGGCTTGCTCCAGCTTGGTATCGACATCACCATCATCTTCCCCGGTTCCCGGCGGAACGTCGTCGCCGCCCTCTGCATCGTCACCGCCACCAGTGGTATCATCCACCGAGTCCTCAGTCTCGGTCTTATTGTCGACGCCTGTCTCGCTCGCGGTCCCATCCTCGACATGACCCTCGGACCCATGAGCGCTTCCATCTTCCTCATTCGTCTTTATCTCCACTTCGTCGACATCCCAAGCTGCGTCTCCGTCCATGTCTATGGCGCTGTCGGGCGGATTCTCCTTATCTTCCGTGGATACATCGTGGGGAGCGCTGCTTTCTGGCGCTTCTTCTGAGCCTTCGTCATGATTGGGATCGCCTGGCTCAGCAGCCACATTTTCATCTGATTCCGAGGAGTCTTTGACGACTTGGGCAGCCTCTTCAGCTCGAGCAGCGTCATCACTGGCTGGACGATCGTCTTCGACCGGATCGCTGGGAGGAGTCTTGTCATCTCCGTCGTCTGCTGCGTTCTCGGTCCCGTTGGCGATCTCGGAACTTGCTTCGTCTGGATTTGACGCGCTTGCTCTTTCGACGGGCTCATCCACTCCTTCCAGCGCAGGCTCCTCCTCGGTCTTTGTTAGAGACTCACCATTGCTCTGCTCGGCTTGATCAGCGGCCGATCCATTAACTGTATCCTCGCTTTCCGGTGCTTCAGCCACTGTCTCCTCGGCTTGATCAGCGGCCGGTTCAATAACTGCGTCCTCACTCGTTGGTGCTTCAGCCACTGGTGGGTCGACATGGCCTTCATCGACAGGAGAGACTTCGACCGGAGCCTCAGCGGCCACATCAGATGAATTCTTCTCAGCCTCACCCAAAGTCTCCACCATATCGGTGCTAGCGGGAACAGACTCATCACTGGCCAGGCCTTCGATACCCAGCCCAGCGGGAGGAGGTGGACTGGCGAAATCCTCGGAAGCATCCAGCTTCGACTTGGAGGCAGAAGAGGACTTTTTCTTCTTATCCTTCTTCCCATTACTCTTCTTTCCGGATTTACTCTCGTCGATCTCAGGCGCTGATTCTCCAACAGCGTCTGCCTCTTTGGCTGCCAAAGCTTCGTCCTTGGGCGGAGCAGCATCGTGGACCTGCGACTCTTCATCGGGTCCAGGATCATCTGGACTCTCTGTCGAATACTGAGCAGCGTCCTTCTCGTTCGCGGAGGCTGCAGACGACTTCCTCTTCTTGTCCTTCTTCGAAGATCCCTTGCCACTCTTCTTCTTGCGGTGCGTGGCCTTACCGTCAGGAGTGCCAGGCGCGAACTGAACTTTCTTCTCAGTGGACTCAGCATCTTCCATGTCGGCATCGGGCGGCTCTGGTGTCTTTGGTGGTTCGGGCTCCTCAGGCTTCGGTGGTTCGTCTACCGGTGCGACAGATTCCTCGACGACTTCTGGAGCCGCTTCGGCCTGTTCGGTCTGCGCCGGTGGCTGAGGTCCATCTGCTTCCGGGACCGGCTCAGTCACTGCTTCTGGCTCATTGGACTCGCTTGGTGCTTCTGTCTCGGACGGCGCTACTTCGACGGGTGGTGGCTCAGTTGGAGGTACAACTCCATTCGAAGGGGTCTCTCCTTCATTTTGATCAGCAGTCGTCTGTTCCTCCGCTGGTGCTTCTTCCGGTGGTGACACTGGTATCTCAGCAACCTCCGTCGCTTCAGCTGGTTGGCTGCCAGTATCTGGCGGTGTTGCATCTTGCGGTGTTGCTTCAGCTGGTTTGCTACCAGCTTCTGGCGGTGCTGCGTCTTGCGGCGCATCTCCCGCTGCTTCGACAACCGGATCTACAGCCTCAACAGCATGCTCCTCGGCTACATTCTCTTCTGCAGAGGTAGGTCCAGCTTCCGGAGCTTCAGCGGGTTCTGAACAGCATCAATACAGCAGCGGCACATTGATTGCACGGGAAGGCTCACCTTTTGCCTCTTGTTCATCCTCAGCCTCATCTTTACTCGACTCCTGCGCCGGTTCATCGTCATCCTTTCCCCCGCTCTCACTCTCTTCGTCTGTATCCTCCTTCTCCGGCAAGATCGGTTTCGGCCGAACCCTGACTCTGTAGGGTATGAACTGCCTACCAGCCGCATCCGCCGACACCATCGCCGTTGGCGTTGGAGAAGGTCCTCCACGACATGGGTGAACACTTTGTCGTGGATCGCGCCAAGCAGCGACGCGGACTTCGGGCTTCCAGGCAGCGACATTGACTTCGGGGACGCCATATTTCCGCGCGAATGGATCGTACCGAGACATGTTGCTATCGTATCTTTTTACTCTTGTCGGCTGATGTTGTGATCATATGTCTTGCATAGGTCTCTGAGGAAGTTGAAGCTCCGGCTGAGATTTGATTGATGAACATGCAATCATTTCGGTGGTGACGATACTGCTCAGTAGGTCTCCGAAGACAGCACATATTAGACGAGCTGACTGTGTTTAATGTGAAGTCTTCGCCGAATCATCCGGTGCCTGTAGCGCTACGACCATGCGTGGTTGCACTGACTGTTGCGCTGGCATATCCCAACGTGGGGGTCCCGAACCCTTGGCGAGAGACATGAACTAGTTTGGCAGAGAGTCGAGCCAAAGAGTGTAGGACAGAGAATCTGCCGGAATAGGAAGCTTCAAGCTCGTCTAGGTGCGTCTCTGCGGCTCAGGCGTTGATTGGGCCAGTTGGGTAGTCCGACAACGCACCTCGCTACGCCAGGGTGAATGTTGGCATGATCGTGATAAGTAGTGCGCTCCGACGATCCAATATCGCAGTCGACGTTCATACACAAATACTTCGATTCGCAGCCTGCCACTCCCAGTCCGTGGAACTGAGTGCAAGACGAAGGTGTACGACATGACCGACAAAGCCAGGATGCGACTGGGACCACGTGGATGGGTTTATGATTGTGAGGTCAAAGGCCGGGCTGTACCATCGATAATGAGCTCACGAAGCGATTGGTACAGCAGTCAGAACTAGATGAGATGGATCAGGTCGTGCTGGTCGGGCCGTCTCAGGCGGATGTATGGAAACATCGGGCGAACGAACGATGCATGTTGTGTCCAGAAAGAGGTAGGACAGAGATGGGCGATTCGTGTGTGATCTTTCAGCCGCCGCCAGTCGGGTAGACATGCATATTTCTTCGCTGTCGTAGGACTCGATCGACGAATGGCGTTGCGTACTGCATGTGCATGCTCTATGCCCTTATCCATTTCTCGCGAGAAGACATGTGTCCATGTTGACAACCACGTCCACGTCTCTGCGATCGTCGGGCACGGATCGATCATAACGACATCTGCCAGCGATGCCGCCGAGACCGATGGATGGGTGTATGCATCGAGAAGGTTGAAGGGACAGGGATTCGTAGCTTGCCCTGGCAAAGTGACGTGGCAGCCGACCAGCGGGACGGAGCGGAGAGCGGTTCAGCGGTTCGGAATGGGCCGGAATGAATGCCGAAGTGAATGACTTCTCTCACCCGTCAGATCTCTCAAAGACAAGACTGAAATGCCTCGACCTCTAGGACAGTAAAAGATCAAGACGTATGCAACCAGTGCCAGCGATTTACTCCGCGGATGAAAAAGAATTTGATGTCACACAAGCAAGTGATATATTTGTGCAGCCTGCATATCTCTGAGTAGTCATATCAAGCGCGGCATCTCCGCTCTTCTTTCCCATGTACTCGCCCTTCGATAGGCTGCCACTTCCCTCGATAGTGTTGCAAAGCTTGCCGAGAAAGACCTCTTCCATCGATGCGCACTGCTCACGACAGAGCTTTGGGCCCAACGCAGGCCCATCCTCCACCCGGGTGGTTGTTGCAATTGACAAAGTTTCCGTTTTTGTCCGGAAGCCAATGATTGAGCCAAATTCTCCTGTTGTCGAAAGGGGGGTGACAGATATGGTCATCGTGTGTGGTTCCGGCACTGCCTATATCGACCTGCCAGATTGTTAGAGCACGATGGTATGGAGTCAAGCGGCCAGCACATACACAGAACGCTCCTGTCTCATCTGGTTGATCGCAGAGATAATCCGAGACGCCAAAATTATCACTCGAGTCTACGCAGACGTATGCTGTTCCTTGCGAGAGGGTCACAAATACTGCGACGAGGGCCAAGGTGCACTTCATGGTGGCTTGGTGTGGGCTGTGAGCTGCTCTGATGTGGTCGGTAGGCGTAGAGTATAGCGGTGCTGATGATGAGAGTTTTCGCTACGTCGGGAGCAGATGTTGATCATTTATGTCGTCTGGAGACCCATGTGCACACGTACAGGACTATACGAAAACCCGCCGCGAGCAGTAACAAATTCCCTCATTTCTCTCCATCACCAATCCATGCCCCTGCTTTTGAGCGTACAGTCGTGCTGATCACGGCCGAGTCGCTAATCCGCCAGATCCCCCATGCAAGCCCAAGCTCCGCCTTCTTGGTCGGGGCATAGTTCCTTATGCCATGGATCTGGAAGCCATTTATCGAGCCAAACTCTCCTGTGGTACCATGGGGTACCCTCATCACAATCAGGCCCAAATTCTGTTCCGGCATCACCAATACGGACCTAAATGATTCGTCAGAAGACGCTAGACATACGGAGATGTCAACCTGCCATGACATACACAGAACTTTCCCGCGGTACCGGCGCAGCGAGGGTCGTCGACGCCGTCGGAAGAGTTCACGCAGGCCCACGTGTCGCAGTGGACTTGATGGAGTAGCGTCGCAAGCACGGCGACGAAAGCTGCGGTGGGCTTCATGATGGCTCGGTGTTGGCTGTGGGCTGTTGGCTGTGGGATGCTTCGGTATGATCGACAGGTGTAGGGTGCAGGAGTATAGATGATCAGGACTACTGCTTCCGTCGAGCGGGAGAGATGTGGGAGACACGGGGAGAGCAGAGGCGACAGCAGATGATGATCATTTATACATCTGACAGGCCAAGATGCAACCCAACACTCGTTCCCTAAACCAGGCAAGATATGCGCAGCAGGTGAGCGCATCCGGATGAACTTCGTTCAAGCCACAGAACTACGGCTTCTGGATCGAAAGCAAGCAACAATACTCGGCCCAGCAAGCAGCAGTACTCGGCCCCGCAAAGCATTCACGAGCCCATATACTCGGCAAATTGCTAATAGACATCGATCGAGTTTCCGGCAGTAAGTGGTATGTGAGAGATAGAGAGGTCCTCGTGCATACAGGAATTAGCGTCTGCCCCATAAAGCATTCGCGGGCCAATATCAGCTCGAGAAGTCGTCGATTCCCGCCAAGAAGGGGCATCGATTGAGTTTCCGGCAGTTGAGCGCATTGAAAACTTGCGTGCAGGACATGAGGCGGAATAGCAAGGTTGATGACTTCATCGTCAGAAATCGGAACAACGCGGCCCTGACAAGGTCGACAGACTTCCAAAAGCTGTACGAAGACGTCCACTCCAATGCGTCCGATCCATTGCGTCCGCACTACGATAGACCAGCATCTTCCAATCGTCGAGACGTGGGAGCCTTGGAACGGTCCGACCCTGATGCTTTCTCTCAATCGCGACTTGTGATCCGAACAACCAATCAAACGAGCAATTGCCGTTCTCGGCCAGCAAGGAGCGGCAAGTCTTTCCCTCGATCGAAAAGACTCAAATTCGACCACCGGGACTGAGTCGTCATCTTCCTCATCCTCATCCCAAACCATGCTGATCTAGTAGAGCTGCCAACACCACGCCAAAGCCAGCAAACAACCGCGCGAGGTGTGAAAAGCACGAATTGGATCACTCCGCCCATGGACGATGATGCTGAGCGCAATACCGACCAGCCCCAGCCAGCGCATTCAAGAACCCAGTCGATGAATCCGCCTGTTTGAAAGAGCATCGATACTCATCCCCACGATGGTGGCCCATATCGAGT